>BHFT01019945.1:13084-74964 GCA_004320025.1 Laticauda laticaudata
AAAAAAAAAAAAAAAAAGCTTCTGAACTGTTAAAATATCTCTTCCAGAATTTTAATTTCTACTGATCAAAAGAGCCTGGTGCTGGAACGAAGAATTAACAAATTGCACACTCTAGACAAAAGTTGGCATGCTTACATCCAGACAGTTTCAGTGTATTATGCTAATGTTTAAAGCCTCTTTCATTAGAAGAAAGAGAAAGAACACTTACCTCTCAGGGATAAGAAAAGTGTTTTGTCACAGGCAAGCTGTCAGCTTATTTAACACAAAAGTTTTATTCATATAAGCAATAAGAACCATAGTTCCCACATGGCTGATTTATGTATCTCTGCTGCACTGCATGTTGCTAATCGTAGCACAAATTAATGTTAAACATTAAAAGAAAGCAAGTATAACATAATCTCATCCATTACATTATATATGTTAATAAAAGTGCTTAACTTGATCCAGGTTATCCTATGTTGACATAAAACACTGCCAGTAGAATATTAAATAGAAATTGTCTTAATGCTCTATAACTCCATTAAAACACTTTATTTTTGTGTATCATCATTATCAAAGTTGTATCTATAAAAGCAGCCTATAAATCACATAAATAAAGATATAAATACATTTGCCAAATAATGTTACCTATTGTGTCACTGTTTAATATTTGCCTATTCATAGAATAATATGTGGACTTGTCAATGCCATTCAGTTGTCTACATATAAAGCTAATAACAGTGATCTGTTACCCCTGATCAAAAACTGATAGTTAAGGATCTCATAAATTCAAATAATATCCAAGAAAAATAGATTCCACACAGTATTCTAGTTGAGTAAAGAGAAAAAGTTTAGTGTAAAAAATAAACATCTAACACCAAATATAGTTGTTATTCTTTCAAAACAATCTGGTTACATGCTTTTCTCTAATACTCTTTTAATTACTTATTTGATTAATTTGCATGGTTTCTGTTCAAAAGAAAATGTCAGATTTCGAACACCAGTTGAAAATGGTTCAAATCACAGAGTAGAAAGTTTAAAAAGGAAATTAAAAAAACAACAAAAATATCTTCTCCAGCTTCTCTTCCATCACCAACACTTTTTTCAGCTCCCAACCTGTTATTTCTTTGCTAATTCCAAATTTGCTTCTCTTCCATACATTTTTAAAAGAGTGATCCTGGTGAACAGACAGACAGAAGTTAACCAAAAGAGAGCCCAAATTTGGTTTGAAAGGAATAAACATGTAACCATAAAATTCATGCTAAACTGTAGGATTTTAATTCATATGGAACATGTTTTTGAATATGTAAACCTTAGTTAGAAGTTATCAGTAATTAAGTAATTAATTAAGGTTAGGAGATAAACTTTAAACTTACCAAAAAGCATACAGAATATCAAAGTAGTTCTTACAAAGCAGAGCTTTCCATAGTTCTCTCTTGCTTTGTTTGTTTTGTATTACCCAGCTCAAAAATATGGTGTTCAGTTATTCCTAAATTGATCTCATGAAAAAAGGGGTTTCAGACTTCATATTTATTTTCCAAAACAAGAGTTTAAACTAAAATGGAGAAACAAATATTCCACTGATACCTGACTCCTTCCTTCCCTCAATATTAATTACGAAGAAGCTTCCTTATGGTACCTTTGTTGATGAACAGAGGACATTATAAAGATATGCTAAATACAGGTGTTCAAGTTAAAATTGTTCATTCAGTGGCCATTCAAAATTACAATGGTACTGAATTAGAGGCACTTATGATTGGCTCACAAATTGTGTCACATTTACAACCTTCTCTGATGACATCTCATAAGCAGTGGCAGTGGGGAAGCTGATAGGGAAGGTTGTAAGTTGCTTCAGTTCCCACAGCTTTTTCTCCTGGTGAGCCCTGCTACAAAGTAAATGATCTGGGTATTTCATGTTCTATAGTCCATGCCTACTCACAGCACCCCACCACTTGCACTATGAAGCACAGGTATTCATACATGCTTGACCATGCCCACCACTCAATAGCATCCCTATGCCATGCAGCATTCACACCAGGCTATAGCATCTACACATCCAGCTGCACTAACTCAAAGCTGCAACACCCATTTCCCACCTGGCCGTATTCTGTAGCAATCATCTGTTCATGATCCTGCTTGGAAGGCACCTAAGGAAAGGCTTATAATGACTACATCACAAGCCCTAAAGACTGCTAAGCAAAGGCTCACAATCCTGGCTACCAGGTTAAGGAAGAAGAAGCAGAGACCAAGAAAAATAAGTGCTCTGTCCTCCAAAGAACCAACAAGGTTTATTGCCAGCTACAATGCAACAACACATTAATATTGACCTGGGAAGGTGATGCAAGATATTATAAACTGACAGGTAAATATTTCTAATTTGTTTTAACAGATACAATTGTATGTAATTGGTATAGACTGATGAAAACCATCTTTGGTATATATAATTGGTAAAAATAATATTTGTATAATCTCAGAAAATGCTCCACTGGATGGATGGATGGATGGATGGATGGATGGATGGATGGATTATTTATATATTTGTTGAATTTATTTGCTGCCCATAGCAAATGACTCTGGGTGGCTTCCATCATTATATAAATCAGACTTATATATTAAATCTGGTTCAAGGGTAAATAACTAGAGAAGAGAAAGCAAGAACCTTGGAATTTCCCATATGCCACACTGTTTCTATAATGACTGTCAGGTATAAAACACCAGGACCACGTGTGAAGTTCTGTTTAAACTAATTTATTTCTCCATGAGAAATGCAGGGGAATTTAGTAAAATAAGAGTTAATGTTATTTTGGTGCTCTATATGGGCTAAGAGAATTCAAGGCTTGTGTCTATTTGTAGCTATGTAGAGATTCTTAATTGATTTCTCTTTTGAGTCTGCACCAGGTCCTATTATTCCTTCTCCTACATTTGCTGTAATCTTTTTTACAGTGCTTTTTTTTAAAGAAATATTTTGCACCAAATATTTCTTCCTTTCTGTGCAAGTAGTTGCTCTTATATATAATTTCTCAACATGTTTTTAAACAAATTTGGAGTTTTTAATCATTCACAAGGAAAATTTCACATAGGTAAAATTTAGCTAGAGCTAGACCTTGGATGCAAAATATTGAATTGATCAAAATGTGTCATCTACAGAAGAATGATCTTTGTATTAATGTACAGATTAAAGAACTGTTCATTAAGAATACATTGGGCAAACAATTTACTTCTCTTTGTGCCATCATGAATCACTTCAATGGCTAATCTCACTCCTTGTCTCTCTGTTCACACTTTGCAGATACAAGCATATGGACATTTTTCAGTCTGAAAGCTATTTTTGTACTCCTCAAATAGACAACTTCCTATTCATTACTCATATTTTGTTGTATGTGATCAATCAGTGCCTGTGAGCAGAGTTAATGTTGACTTTAAAAAATGGCTTTTCTTTCTTTGTCCTGTAACTATGACTTCCCTTTACAAACCAAGAAAAATAAGAAAATCTTTCTTCTAATCTTTTTCTTCATTTCTGAGACTAAGATGACATATTATGAAATATGTAGCATGCTGTTCTATATGCTGTTTTAATTACCTTAAACCTAAGCAACCCTCCCTTCAATGGATTGCTGGTTATATTTGTGGAATTTAATCATTTTCTTCCTGTGACTCTCCCTACAAATCACCCAACATCCATCAAAGGATTTGTTTGTAATTTGTTTCAATGGTGAATGCAAGAATCTGGGATCATGCATCTTTTATTCTTAAGCACAAAGTGCTATGAACTTTATGAAATTTGTTTCTGAACAAAGAAGCACTCAATGAACTATGCGATAATACTTTAATGTTTTTAAGTGCTTGAAAATAGGGAGAGCTTCACAATGTGGCCATTTATTTAAACATAAGATGCCCATAAATTCTGGGGCATCACACATTTTTTTGGGAGAAATCTGCTTGCTTACAGACAATGGGAATTCAAAAACAGCCAGAATCAAGCCACAGTACATAGTCAAATTCTAAACCTTCACCCTCCAATCACCATTCAAAATCAAGTCATACAGCAGGACAAAACCAAACATTATGCTTAATGCTTCAATCACTAGGGGCATTGCTGTGTTTTCCCTATAAGGATCTTAACATAAATTCTAAATTTTATAACTTAAATCTATGATATAGTAGTTTACACACAGTTATTTTCATTTTTATGCCTTTCCCATTCCTTTCATTTTTATTCCTTTCCCATTTCTTTCTGCATTAAGTTATTAATTTTAAATCTATGACATAGTAGTTTACACACTGTTATTTTCATTTTTATGCCTTTCCCATTTCTCTCTAAGTCCTTCCTTTTTCTGTCTGCTGCATTTTTTTCCATGACCCTGTTAGGTTTCCTGTTAGACAGGAAAAATGACATGCCAACTTTACTAACATGATGGAATTATAGCTCCAAGACAAAATAGATTCCCAGCCATAACGATAAAATATAAAAGATCATCAAACAGATCTGCCACTTCTAGTTGCCATCCCATGGGTGACATTCATCACAGAGCTTCCAGCTTTTTCCATTAAGTAAGCATCACCTTGTGATACAGCAGATGAGTGAGATGAAATCTTTTTCATATATGTTAGGATCAGGGCTAGGATTCAATTTTTTAACAATCAGTTCCGCGGGCATGGCTTAGTTGGTGGGTGTGGCTTGGTGGTCATGTGACTGGGTGTGCATGGCCAACTGAACATCACTCATGTCAATGGGTGCTTCTCCTCGCCTAGCCTCTCATGACAGTGGGCATGCTGCAATGGTC
Source organism: Laticauda laticaudata (assembly GCA_004320025.1). Lineage (NCBI taxonomy): Eukaryota > Metazoa > Chordata > Lepidosauria > Squamata > Elapidae > Laticauda > Laticauda laticaudata. Next base: position 17,848 of record BHFT01019945.1, read on the forward strand.
ATAAGTGTGAAAAATGGTCATAAGTCACTTTTTTCAGTGCCATTGTAACTTTGAATGGTCCTTTTATTTCCGGTGCCATCTGTCATAACTTGAATGGTCTACTTAATATGATAGTGCTCTGTAAATAAGATTACCTGTTACTAAAAGACAAAAAGCTTCTTTTGTTTGCAAAAAAGCTTCTCCTAAATACTCAATTCATTAGTATTAAAAATACCTGCAAGCGAGTTAACAAAATCAGGCAGCTGATAACTATCAGCAGCCAACTCTTTGGCTCAATACAGTGAAATCCATTTAACACGAGAGGTGCATTTAAGCTCTCCCAGAAAGAGCTAGGTACAAAGCAATCCGTTAGATCCATTTTGCACCACTTAGAAGATTACCAGCTCGGTTCTCACTCACCCACAAGATATCCTAAGGAAATCATCAAGATTGTAAGGAAAAGATCAGCATGTCCCCAGGAAAGTGGTAGTAAACAAACAGAAATCAGTGCCAAGCTTAGATTTCTGCCTCCTTGGAGAGTACATTCCCAAAAAGGACAGTGCCAGATACTACTACAAGCAAGTAAAGGAAGACCTCCTCCCAAGATAGAATAAAAAAACATGAGACAGAAAAAAATTCAAACTACAGATAGCAAAATAATTAAATCACAACAGAGTGCTGTTGCTGTTTGTTGAAGTGAATATTAGGGAAACTAGTCCCTATCAATGAAGACACAGATTAAAAAAACACCCAAAGCACAGAAATTAATATTCTCACCAAACACATTTTGTAAACAAACTCAGAAAGGATATGAGTAACTCAGATTTGAATGTTAATGCCTTTCTAGCAAGCCAGAAGCCTTTGCTGAAATGTCACTCATTGTTGGTTACCCTGTCACTTAAAAGCTTTTGCTCTCTCCTATTATTCAGTATTTCTCCAAAGTACTCATTATCCAGGGAAGTATTTTCTTTCCCAACAGAAGTGTAAAAATCTTTAAAAAAACCTTCCCCGTTTAAGAAACGTCAAATTCCAGGAATGCTCTGGAAGACAGGAAAGTCTTAGGCATCTGCAGAATATAATAAGGGTGGGGAAAAAAAAAGGAGATTGCTTTCAGCTACCAAGTTCTTCCAAGCTGCGTTAGAAAGCTTAAGCCCATGTCACACTGCACCAAGGGATGGAAGAGGATGTAAACGGAGGGAAACACTTGCCATCCATTGGTTAACACGATGCAGCCGAGTTCTGTAACTCACTACGTTCGTTTTTCTTTCCTCTCTATCCGTCCAGCATCCGTTGACTGCACGGTTCCATCCGCTCAAAAAGGTTTTGAGCTGCCTTCAAAATTTTCTGAGGCAAAAATTTAATCACACGTCGTTCTGCAATCCTACGCAACGGGGGAACATCCGTTCTGCATCCGTCGTCATCTGTTATGGCGGTCCATACCATCTGCAGGCAGTACCGCTGCACATCTGCGCAACTCGAATCCCGCTCCAGCACGAAAGCGGACACAGGGAGGAAGCGGAACCAGCATCGTGCGAACAGACGCGCAGGCGATGAGTAGCACGGAACGGAGAAAGGCATGAAATGGCGGATTGCAGCTCACAAGAAAGACATTTAAGAATGGAAAAAAACCATTCGCAGAGGGACCTATCTCGGATATTAAAGGAATGTTCTAAGAGGATGCCCTAGAGAATGCAAAGGACACATAGGAAAAGCTATATTGCCTATAAAAGGAGGGAACAACTTCACCTGCATCTCACTTTCAGACCAGCAGCCCTCGCTGTGAGAGGCATCTGTGCAGCGCTTCATTCTGCGCGTGCTTCCTTTCACACAGCAGCCAGTCAATGTCCACCATTGGATTCCGTAACACAGTCTTTTTGGTAGTCCACCATACGCTTCTGCAACAGTGCGAAAAGCCAACTACAGGCCGTTCTTTCAACTGTTCTACGGAAGAGAAAAGGAGGCAGCCAAAAGCGTCTGGGTCCGGAAGATGTCCGATCCGAGAAGAGCAGAGTACAGACCTAGTAACATAACAAAGCTGACGGTGGACGCTCCAGCGAACAAAGAACTCGTGAGCATTCCCAGAACTTCCTGAATGATTGCCTCCAGCCAGGTGTTTGACGACAATTGTGGAGCGGCTGACCACCCAGCGTTGACCAGCAAGAGCACCAGACTTCCCCGACCCCAGCATTTGGACCCTCGGGGCTCAAGGTGGGCACTGACTCTGCGCCAACCCTGGCCTCTCAGCGGGACCACGTACATGGTGCAACTCAGTATGGCTGGAGGGTTGACCACACACACCATCAGCCAGTTTGGTCAGAGAAAGTGTTGACAGGTCATCATCAAAGATTATACCTGGAGAGAGCTCCGTCCAGTGCCCTCACTGAAGCAAGGGAATGAAGAAAGTCTGCAGAGTGCAGTGTGGTAACACTGCGAAGTGGAACTTCCCACAGCACCGTTCGGAGCCATCAATGGCAACGCACGGGATGGCCTGCGAAATAGCGCCAGCCAAGTTGGGAGTCCAACTTATTTGCAACATACAACGGTGCTTCTTCACAGCATCACCCCTTTCGCCTGATGTCGATGCTGGACTACAAGTTCACGTTACCAGCTCGATGCTTGTCAGGCGACAGGTTCAGCTTCAGCAATGCCCAGGGTAATACATACTGCCAGTGACCTCCACAGGGAGGGCCTGGAACGCACCTCATCATGGGGCTTCCCGATCCTACCTCCTGACCCAACAACAACACAAGATGTTTGCCCTACTTCATTGATTGGGGATTGATGACCTTCTCCCTCGAGAACCTAGCATCATGAAGGCACCTATCAAGGCCTCCAGACTCCTCACCTGCGTGTGAAGAAAGAGCGATATCTTCAACTGCAGGTGGTCCAGGGCGAGGCGGGTGGGGGACACGCCTTTGGCATCCTGGCCAACAGGTTCCAGGCTACTTTCTCACCGACCCGATTGACGCAGAGCATGAGCGCAGACACTGTGAGGCAGCAATCGCTGGAGAGCTTGGCTGCATTCCTGCACAATCTCATGCGCAAGCCACTATGCCGTGCTGTGCAGAACAGACTTGTGGACCGTCCAAAAAGGGAAGGGCGAATGGGGGCGCCTGACGATCTCTGGAGCCGGCACGACACCTGGTGAATGGACGGCAAGGACGAAAACCTGATATGAGAACTGTGGGATTGTATCAAGGCCCAACAGAGCTTCACGTGAAGGGAAGAAAGCAGCGCAAACCTACTGGACACTGGTGCAAACATCCCCAGCTCGGAAGCATTGGAGTGGAAGACAAGATATGATAGATGCTTGAATGGACTGCTTCCTTCAGCCTGTTCAATCGACACTGATGAGATGGGGCCTATGTACTGTTGGGTCGGGCCTACAACTGAAACAGGGCATTTAATAAAGAGTTGTGTGATAGTGTTGAAATGATGTGATCAATCGAATAAACTTCATATTGAAATGAAAGGTCCTTATGTTGTGGTCAGCTGTGGATGAGTGGCGACCTAATACGCACGGTCCCACATTATGCCTTGTACTGGTAGTGTTATGCACAATTCCCACAGCTATTCGTTAAACCCATCTCACGCGTAATCAGTGCCCATACGCGCACACAGCTATATTCTTAAACCCATCCACAGAGTATCCTGCTGGCCATCCCAAGCCACGGCTATCTTAACCGAATTGCAAAAGGCTTTCTCATGTATCCCTGCCTCATCCCAGACTTATAACCGCATCCCAAAGGCTATGCCCCTGCCCACTTACTACCCATCCCACTGTCTTACTTTGAACCAGCCATCTATCTACCCACCACGCAGGTCATCACTGCCGGCATTCCCACATCTATCCTTAACACGCATGCCCCAAGCATTGCGAAAGGCTTAAACCATGTTCTAAAAGTTCTCCACCAACAGACTTTACTTTCGATAAAAATAAATGATAGCAACAGCTGTGTGAAGCAAGGATTAATATCTTTTTTTCTAATAACAAGCTGCTTTTAAAAGAACAAATGACCAGAGTCAATAGTGCCTAAATTAAAGTCCTACAGGTGCGCACCTAGTCTCTGGCACAGCTGTTATCCCGGTCACTTGGAAGGTTGTGCCAGTCTCAGGGGTGAAAGAGATCCAGGTGCTGTTGCGAGGTTGGCTCGCTGTGGATGCTGGTCGGTGATAGCTGCCACTGGCCGCGTGCCCTCGGCCCCAACGAGGACAACAGGGGACCTGCTGTGTTGAGCGGAGGCTCATCTATGACCAGCTCAGGCTGTCAGCTGCCCTGTGATGGTTTGAGAGCTCTTTCCTACTCGATGCCATGAGGTGGCAGCCCCCACGTACCGCGACGAAGATCTACTAGGCCAGGGCTTGGCTGCTGTGGGGTTGAGGAAGGAGCAGTGTCAGTGCGGGCTGTTCTGCTGTCTGCACGCTGTGTGAGGCACTGGTTGATGTGCGCGTCGGTGGCATTGGGTGTGGCACATCAGGTGGGTCCAATCGGTGCAGCGAGTGGCATGGTTGGCATCCGCGGTGGTATCAGTGGAACTCGCAGGGCAATACGGTGGCGTCCGATGTTACATGTGGCCTGGACGGGGAAGGGCTTGCTTCCTGTGCTGCTTGGACCGTCCCTGGTAGACCGTTAGCGCCTGCTAGGTGAGGTTCTGTGGAAAGCCTGTGGAATGGGTGGGGTACATGCACTGGCGTGTGAGAGCAGACCTGGACTCGGGTGGAAAGCAGGTCTTCATCTGGATCTGGAGGGGTTGTGAAGCATATTGAGGATCCTGTCTTCACCATCTGGTACTAGGTTCCGCCATGTCCATGTGAGGGTCTGCGTTGGTCACTAGTAGGAGAGGAAGGGGCTTGTGTTTGGGAGTGAAGGGAGTGTGGTGTGTACCAGCTGAGTACGGGAGATACTATAGCTGCTGGCCGGATGGTGTCTCTCTTATCTCCCAATAACGGACAGCTCGTGGCCTCACTGCCCCTCCTGTCTGCTCTTGCCTTTCTTGTGCGAGGTGGAGACTGGGTGGATGAAGGGTGTCACGGTATGGAACGACTGCCGTCTACCTTTCTCCCACCTCGACCAGCGCGGGTCTCCCACACACGCCTCCGCCACGGTCTAGGAAACACGGCTGTCGGGGATTCCCGCTCGTGGCACGCTCCACTAGACTCCCTGCCTGGAGACAGGAGCTGAAACCTCTGCGGGCTAGGCGCGTACATGAAGAGTCTTAACAGTCTGAGAGAGCTGGCTCTCCAGCAGTGCTCGCCTAGGAGAAGAGAGGGTTACGTGTGAAGCAGGGCTGCTCCCTACTCGGCTGGTGGAGCCTCACCTCGCTTAACGGGAAGCCCTAACTTGCCCATGGACATATGGTCTCCATCTGTCCGTCAAGACTTGACCGGGACCTGTGCCAATGATTTCTTTTGACGGTGCCACTCCTCCGCTAACCAGGTCTACTGCAACTAGTCGCTTCCACACAGCGAGGCAAGTCACAGCGGTGAGAGCCCATTATGCGTCTTCCTCGCACTTGCTTCGTTCCAAGGCTCTCTTGTTCCTTCTCTGTGTCCCGATAAGCAGCCCTGTTGTCCCTTTGGTGTTCTATTAACTCTTCTGTCCATTAGATACTCATTCTCTCTACAGCCACTCCAGCAACCTCTCTACTCGATGTTGCTCTCGCTCGTGCGAGGTTTGTTATTGGCCTCCTCTCCCGTTCTCAGTGCTCGACTCTTCCTCCCTATTGGCAGAACACCATGGGCCGCTTCATCAGAGGGCTTCCACGGTTTTAGGCGGCTGCTCCTTCCACACTCATAGCCAAGCAGTCAGGATGGCAGAGTGGACTGTCAGCAAGCCTAGCAGCAGCATAGAGGACCGAGGAATAGAGCACAGACGTTAAGCAACCAACAGTGGCCACAGCAGCCACCACGCGAGCAGAGCACTTATGGACGGGATCCATTCCGCAGCAGAGTACACACCCACGCCAGCGCCAGCAGGCACCCACACGAGCAGAGCCAGGCTAGACAGAACGGCGACAGGAGCATGTCAGTACCAGCTTAGGCATGACAGACCACGGTCAGCGTGATTGAGAGCCAGGAGAGCAGGACGACCAGGAGCCACCAGCAGGATCGAAAGGAGCACCGCAGCAAGCACAGGACCACGCAGGACGAGGAGCAGCCTTCTACGCCGAGAGTTAAGCCACCACATAAGCCACACCACCAGACATGCAGCATTCGAGCAGATTTATCTCAGCATCACTCGCAGTGCAGGAAGCCACGATCCGCCAGAAGCAGGCATCAGCAGGAGTAAGCATGAGGCAGACACCACCACGCCGATAAGCATCATCCATCAGCTCCTCCAGAAGGCAGAAGGCAGCAGAAGCCCCAGTCCCCCAGAAGAGCAGACCCGTGTGCGGACCACATATAAAAGAGCGAGAAAGGCGCTACACACGAAAAGAGTCAAAAAGAAGCCAGAGTTGAGGGCGCAGGGGGTGGATGGTGCCCTGGTCCCTCTTGCCAGGCGAGCTGGCCAGCAGATGCTAGAGGGCTGTTTCTCCCTCTTCCCCATGGTTGTGGGGTTGACTGGCTGGCAGCGCAGGGCTGGACAGGCAGGCTTGGCAGGCAGGCACGGCAAGCAAGCTTGCGGACAGGCACGGCCAGGTCCGCAGGGCAGTGAGGTAGGCAGGCGGCAGCAGCCTCGAGCATGGCAGGGCTGGCAGGCACCAGGCAGGGCAGCCCTCGCGCAGGCAGTCTGATGTGGTCTGGAGAGCGAGTTCTTCCTCTTTCGATGTTGCACTGACTCTGGAGCTGCTTCACACTTTATAGTCGGCCGCGGTGAGTGCCAAATGCATCCTCCCCGCATGCGCATGACGCGTGAGTCACTGCTAGGCATCCTGTATGGCTATCCACTTAGGGCATCCGGCTTCATCCGCCTAGGCTCGCGCCGCTCTCATAAGCTTCATCTCAGCATCGGCGTCCGCTCTGGTCATCGCTCTTTCCATCCACGTCACTCTTATCTAGTTTGAGGGGGCTCCCCCAGGAAAAAGGTGGGGGGGCCTCATGCCAGCTGACGGATTGTGCCTCAATCCGCCTCCCAGTCCGCATTCCCATCCGCTGTCCACTCCGCTAGGCTTCCGTTGCGTTGCATCTCCGCTTTCCATTCCACCCTGCCGTCCTCCCCCATCCGGTTCCTTATCCGTGCCTTGTCTGGACTTCTGGTTTAGATTGCAAATTTTAAGCTGCCCTTTGAGAGTGAGATAACAACGGATGGAACATTTTTCTCATTCGCTGTGTCCTTTTTACAAATGTTTTGCATCCGTCGGCCAGTGTGACAGGGCCTTTAACAAGATGTTCTGTAGAACCAGTCAGAACCGGTAAAATCCCACCCTTGGTTAAGATTTATAAAGTACTGTTATTGATATTGAACAGTTCAAAGGAAAACTAGGAAACTGTCTAAAGTCTAAATTAGTAAATATTGTTAGTAACCCCAATCATAACATTTCTAAGGATAATGAGATCTTAGGAAATGAGAGAATATTGTCAGATCTATTGTAGTATTTTACAGTATTAGTTATGAATATTTTCTTTTCACAATGATCCTAACCTATTCTTCAGAAATTTGGCAAGGATATTGTCTATATTAGAAACTATTGTCATTGCAAATTTATCATAATTTTACCTCTTAGCATGAAATACTCTATTTGGCCATCGTGGATTTAGGATATAGTATGAAAAATTTAAGCTAGGCAGCATCTGGAATATCTTTAGCACAATCCAACTTATTTGGAGCTAGACTAATCTTCACTATTATTTGCATCATGCGTAAAGATTTCATAGAAAATTAACCACAGTTATTTCCTGCTAGCAAAAATATAAAATATATATCATAAGCCTGGTGACCAAACATACCATTAATGGTCCTTTTCAAGGAATCCCTTCTCACTATGCAGAAGAGGAAAAAATGGTTTGGGATAGTCAAGTCTCTCTGGGTCCATAGTGTTGCCTATCTTAATGAAATCACTACAGATTTTTAACCTTTCAGCATCATCTTTAAAAGCCAAAAAAATGACAAATCCTTGGACACATTTGAGTGACTTTCAAAACATAAAAACATCATTTTTTACTTAGATATTTGTGATCATTTATATTTGCAAAGAAAGATTGAGAGCAATAGAAGAAGGGGTCAGCAGAGAATGAGGTGGCTGGATTGAGTAACTGAAGCAGTAGGCATAAGCTTAAATGGCTTCCATGGGATGGTAGAGGACAGGAAGGCCTGGAGGAACATTGTCCATGGGGTCTTGATGGATCGGACAAGACTTCGCAACTAACAACAACAACATTTTCAAATGTGTCACACAAATACAACCATTGTGTCACCAACCCCCCTCCCCCCAAAAAAATCATAGTTGTGTGTTCTACAAAGGTAGTCTCATTCAAATTTAGCTTGATTTGACTATGGACTTTTAGATGATACTGTAAGCATCCTTTCTAAAAAGGACTTTTATTTGTTCATGTAGTAATTCTTTAGTGCCATGAAAATATGGTTGTAGTGTCATACTTTATTTACTATATAAACTCTGATAATCAGGTGAACACAATTGGTGTCTTTTTGAAATGATTAATGTACACTAGATGGCAGTATTTGCTATTTATATTATATACCATATTTGGCACTAAACATTGGAATTCTATTACTGTTTATATCATTGCTGAGTCTCTATTTTTATGTATTGTTAAATTGTTTCTAATCAATCTCTGCTTTTCTGTTTTTTGAAAAATTATTTAGAATAAAAATAGTTGTCTTTTTCCACAAGTTTCCTTAAAACATACCAATTAGAAATTACAATGTATAATTGGGTAGCATATAAAAATGTCCACTGCAGTTTGTGAGAGCTACTAATATGTTAGTGTATAATGAATTGCTCAAACAAGATTTTATTGCTGTGGTTCAGAATCACCAGAAATTATACAGGTTCTGGAATATTTCATCTTTGATGTATTCACTCATTCCTGATTTTGATCTTCATATCCATAAATTAAGTCTTGGTCATTAGACTTGGGATGGAATGTTATCAGTTTTGGAAGATGTTCTTAACATTAGCATCTTTATTATTTATTATAATTATCTCTATCTCTATCATCTATCTATCTATAATTCATAAATATATGAGTCAGGCTATCACAGCTGTTTAGTTTTAAATTTGAGGCTCATCCTGACTGGTTGGAGCTCTTGGTCTGTGTTTATTGGTCTTGGATTTGCTTGATTGGTGTTTCTGTGTTCTTCTGTCTGTTTTGTGGCTTTGATGGCTGGCAACATAGTGTTCCTGTCATTGGAGGCTTTCAGTGCACCTTGGCTTTGAGTAAAAGGATGGCTTATCATCTATTAGGAAGCTAGGTTTCATCTGGGTGCCTGGTTGGGGTGTGTTTGAGCTGGAGGTATCAGGGGGAGTCTGTTGCCCAGGTGTTGCCTGGCTTGTGGTGTGGAGATCTTTCTGTTTGAGAGTGCAGGTTTCAAATGATTGACAGATTGATTTGACAGATTGATTCCAAATGATCCAAAAAAACACACTGAGACATAATAGAGACCTAGAAGATGAACAGACCTATGGAACAGCTGTTCCTGCCCTACATAAGAGCCTACGACAAAATCAGTAGATATACACAAGCGTCACATCAAGAACTGCTTCAAAAGAGACAAAAATAGCAACCATCCTTAGAAACCCCAAAGATATAAAATTGACCTGGAAACCAATGCATATACGAAGTCCCCTGTGCATCATGCCTGGCCACATACATTGGACAGACCAATAGAAGAAATAAGTACCTGCCTGGATGAACACAAAAATGCAGTAAAAAGCTGGAACACACTTCCTTACTAGTCCAACACATGAAAGCCACAGGTCATAGCATACAACTTAAAGGGCACCAAAACCCTAGTACTCTATAGAAAACCAGCCACAGAATTATCAAGAACCCATAGAGATTGAAAAAAGACCTGAAAGCATGAATAGAAAGAGATGATTCCACCAGACTGTCATCATTTGGAAGCCTGCACTCACAAACAAAAAAATCTCCACACCACAAGCCAGGCAAACACCTGGGCTCAAACAGACTCCCCCTGATACCTCCAGTCAAACACCATCCCAACCAGGCACCCAGATGAAAACCTAGCCTCACAAAATGATAGCCATCCTTTTACTTGAGCCAAGCTGCACTAAAAGCCTCCAATATAGGAACACAAATTGCTAGCCAATCAAACGACACAAAAAAAGCCACAAAACAGACAGAAGATATTAGAAACACCAACCAAGCAGAACACAGCAAACTCAAAGGCCAATAAACACAGACTAAGACTCCAACCAACCAGGATGACGAAAAAAATCATTCTGGCACAGCGTAGGCGGCCCTCAAATTTAAAACTGAAACGGCTGTGATCGCCTGACTCACAGACGAACACCAATACAGAAAGCCTGATGATGTAGATGAGATTCTGCCGAAACGTTGCTACAACTTTAAAAGCACAACTACAATGACGTGGATAGATACCTGAAGGAAGCTGACACATAGCATTATAGTATCCACGAACTTAATTGAAAACATATGTTTTCTTAATTTTCGCGGTACTTACACTGTATGCGGTTTGTTCGGGTATTTTCTCAACGTCATCATAGTTGCTTTCAAAGGTTGCTACAATATCTATATAGCAAGCTTAAGATGACGTGGGGAAAATACCCGAACAGAAGCTGAATACCACATATATATATATGGATTATAAACAGAGGAACTGTGAGACACACATCCAACAGAACCCTGATGATGGCAGATGAGATTCTGCTGAACGTTGCTACAACTTTAACAAAACTACAATGACGTGGGATAATACCCGAAGGAAGCTAAACAGACAAATGTAAGTACCCGCCGGAGAGCTTAAAAACATCATATAGATAGATAGATAGATAGATAGATACAGATATATGCATGTATGTATGTATATATGTATATTTATATACATATACATTAAAGAACATAGTGTGTATTTAAAATGTACCAAGCAGAATTCAATTGGAAGTTATGTACTATTTTGAATGTTATAAAGCATAAATTGAAGTTTAAAGAAGAGTTGAATGGATAAAATTAAAAGATATTAAGATGTCATACTACAGTTAGTAACTACAGGGGAAAAATTGTTTAATGAGAAAAAGATAATATGAAATTTGAAACAGGACAAAGGATAAATATAATGGTTAGAATACATTGACACTTAGCAAAAAGTTATATAATTGAATTAGAATTGAGATAATTAAAAATAAAGTTGAGAAAACCAAGGGAGGGAAAAATTTATGGAGAAAATGTTAAAATAGTTGTAAGAGATGGAATAAACACAAAGATGAATATGAAATTGAGTTTGTGTCTGTATGGAGAAGTGATAACCCAGGATCATGCTATTCTCAAAAAAATGTTTTTGTGAAAACCCAAATAAAATTTACATTAAAAAAAATGTTGATTCATCCATTCAATGGATATTTCAATTTGTTATAAATTTTTGAATTCCCAAAGAAAATATAATTATATATTTCTAATCATAATAATGAGGAAATAAAATGTAAATTGTTAAATTTTAAATCCTGAATACACAGAAAATGGTTCCTGTGTTTTGTATGTATGCAGATATATAAATATACAATATAGATATAGAATAGAATAGAATAGAATAGAATAGAATAGGGTAGGGTAGGGTAGGGTAGAGTAGAGTAGAGTAGAGTAGAGTAGAGTAGAGTAGAGTAGAGTAGAGTAGAATAGAATAGAATTCTTTATTGGCCAAATGTGATTGGACACATAAGGAATTTGTCTTGGTGCAAATGCTCTCAGTGTACATAAAAGAAATGATACATTCATCAAGAGTCAATAATCATAACGTACAACCTTTAATGATAGTCATAGGGTACAATATGCAATCAAATCATACTAGAAACAGTCATTATAAATCATAAGGATACAAGTGACACAGTTACAGTCATACAGTTACAAGTGGGAGGAGATGGGTGTTAATGAGTGATGAGAAGATTAATAATAATAGTGCAGACTTTGTAAATAGTTGGACAGTGTTGAGGGAATAATTTGTTTAACAGAGTGATAGCATTCATGGAAAAACTGTCCCTGTGTCCAGTTGTTCTGGTTTATAGTGCTCTATAGCATCTTTTTGAAGGTAGGAGTTGAAACAGTTTATGTCTAGGATGTGAAGGTTCTGTAAATATTTTCACAGCCTTCTTTTTGACTCGTACAGTATACAGATCTTCGACTAAAGGCAGGTTGGTAGTAATAGTCAATAGTAAGATGAGAGAGTATATGTGTATGTATGTGTGTGTTTGTGTGTTGTGTACATGTGACTGCATGCATGAAACAAATTCTACTTTAAAACAACAGTTTAAATAGAGTGCTGAGAGAAAAAAAGGCAGTTTCTAAAAAGAGAAACCAGAAAATGCAAAATATTTTATGGGAAGGACAGACATTTTACCATATTGCCCATTCATAGAAAACAAGATGAATAGATGAAATTTAAATTGCAAATATGTGGTGTTTCAATTTTCAGGCTGTCTTTTCAGAAATACAGTAGTAAACTGCATGCTTCATGCTCCAACAATGTAAGAAATATGAAGCTTGGTTTTATTGGATTAGACCAGGAAGGCAATTTGGTCAAAAGCCTTTTTTTGCTCTTTATCTTTTTACTGCCTACATTTTCATAGATACCCAGAGATAAATGATACATTTCTGATATTACTCAGGAAATTATAATTATGAACTGGCTTTCCTCAAAACTCAATGTATCATCTGATTACAGAATAACTGAAAACAAAAGAACAAGGTTTAGGGCTACTGCATTATATCCACAACTCACTCTTTTAGTCATTATATTCAGTATTACTATGAATTCATTTCAGAGTGTAGTAGGTGGAGATTTAAATTATCTGGTGACATCTTTATGAAACCCCTGCTGAATCATAATTCAGCTTGTGGTAAAATTGTATGAATAGTCCACCTACATCCTCTACCCACCAAAAAAAAAAAAAGATACTGGAATGGAAAGATACTTCATGGAACTTCGTTTTGCAATGTTTAAGAAAGTTACAACACTGAATTTAATTGAACATTAAGCTCAACTAATTCTGCCTGAACAATACATGCAATTCCAAGCACTCACATATGCATGTGTATGCATGCACATTTTTCCTCTGATAGTTTCATGTAAAATCCAAGCCTGGAGTGGATAAACTCTCTGCTTAAACCCTTCTGCTGCTAGATGATGCTTGCTTTAAGTTTCAGTACAATATCTTGTTCTTATCCATGTGGATGATTAAATGGTTATGGGGGGGGGGGGTGTCACATGGCTGGATCATATGAAAACAAATTCATCTGGAAAGGGCTTCAAAGTCACCCCAATTCTGGACAAAATGAAAGAAGCGACTCTTTGGTAATATGGATATGTGGTCAAAGCTGACGTTGAATCTGCTGCAAGGCTGGCACTTGTGCTCAGGCCAGATGGCCAGTGGCTTCAAGGATCATCCATAAATTGATGGATAAATTGCCTGCAAGAAGACATGTGATCCATAGGTATATGCCAACTGTTGATTGGCGGATTTCCTTGGGCCAACTCTTGCCAATTATTGATTGGCCAGTTTCCTTGTGCCATAGAAAGCTAGAAGGTAGACCATTCTGATAAGATTGATGGGTTTATCTTTTCTACCTTGATTCCTGCTAAAAAAGATCCAGGATTGTTTACATCATCTTTCCTCCCAAATTACCATTATTTATAAAGAAATGTTTGCTCTTTTCTTTTGAGTAAACAAGTTATATATTCAAGGCCTGTAAACATTTTATGTATCTACGGAAGCAGGAATCAAAGTTCACATCTATCTTAGATTTATGAGTCTTTATCCTAACTATAAGCAATGCTAAGACTATAATTATTTGGTGATGGATAGCACATCTAAACAATATATTAACAGCATGCCCAATTAGATGATATTGAAAAGAAGAAAAAGATTATATGTAATTCATTTGAACTCAGATGTACATGCAACAAGAGACAATTCAGCTCCAATTTCTTTGCCAGTATCAGTGCAAAGTTCTTACATTTCCAGGATCAATTGCAGATATAGAAATAAACTCTATTGGCATTTTTATTCTGAATGTTCACATTTCTGAAAGAACATAAAAACGATCCTCTGCCCTCTTCATTTGCCCCTCTCCATTTACTCTTTCATCACTTTAGTTGCAACTTCCATAACTAAAAACAAAAAAGAGAAATATTTGGAATATGTACTTTTCTGTTTTCTGTATTTCTGTTTTATACACAAATATATACAAACACATACACTATTTCTGAGTATATGTGTAACAATAATTAATTGCCGGTAGTTCCCCCCGCCCAGGACATACTTTTCAGTCACTAAAATTAACATGAAGGTAGCCTGAGCCATCTGTGTTTATAATATTAAACTTGTTCGTTATCAGACAACACATCTTGTATTTCTGTTCAGCTGCTGGTTAATTGCAATCTGACTATTCAAAGAATATATTCAATCAGAGTAGATTTATAGCATATTGTAACATCATGTCATTAAGCTATGGTGGTGCAGTGGTTAAAATGCAATACTGTAAGCTACTTCTGCTGATTGCTGGCTGCCTGAAATCATCAGGCTCAAGATTGACTCAGCCTTCCATCCTTCCAAGGTGGGTAAAATGAGGAGCCAGATTGTTGGAGAAAATATGCTGACTCTGCAAACCGCTTAGAAGCGGTATATATGTCTAAGTGCTATTGCTGTTGCTACCACAGAACGTTATTGTGAGATGCATAAACTTTACTTGCTATTTGACATCTTCTAGAGACATTTATAGCTAAATGGATTACTATACATACTTGTCTCTGAAAATGCCTTCACTGTTGATTTGTGATGAAAAGTAATATGTGAATTGAGTGAGACTGAATTGCACCTAAAATTTCAGGAGATATAAAAACACTGTTTCACAGCTGTATAAAAATTGAGCAATGTTATTTGGGCCCTTACTCATTCTCTGCTTTCTTGATGTCATCCAAACATACCATCTCCACTACCATTCAGCTATGACTGTCAACACTGCCAATAGACTCTCTTATGTTTAGTTTGCTTTGGAGTAGCAGCTGCTTAGTATTTACTTGATGGTCTTTCAATGAATCACTAGTAGAAGGTTAGGGGAAATACTGAAAGCTTTAAATATTAAAAAAGTTAACATTTTAACACTTCTGGTTTTATTTTTATTTCATTGTTAACAGTAACAATGAATCATTATTGCTCCATTAAGATTATGGAAAACTTTTAGACTTTTTGAGGTTGTACATGAGAAAATTATCTGGAACACAATTAGGCTACAGACAGTAACATCCATAGGAAAGTGGATGAGGAATATTATTTTACCTTGAGTCTAATAAGGAGTGCTGTTTTACTTTGTTTCCTGAATTCTTGACTATATTCTCATTTTATTTTTATGGAGAAAACAGTATCTAAAATAGAATTGGATATTTCTGGCATGGTAGCCCCATATAAAATTATGAATTGTGTTACATAGACACATGAATTTAAAGCTAAATAATAAAAAAATGAAATAAAATATTTAAAGGTTCTACATTTTCCTTATGCTAACTTGCTTGAACATAATAGATTTTGGGGAGCACTGGGCAGATACATTCAGTTCCATCTGCTACTACACCTGTCCTCACAGCAGCCACTACTTGGTCTTGTAATCACCTTTATTGGACAGTACATAGGGTAAACAGCTTCTGGTTCCATTTAAAGGCAATAATTACATAATTACCAGCTTAAACATTGGTGGCAGAAAAATATTCATATTTTATTCTTCCATTGAGAGAAAAGGAAAAGAAAAATCTATAAAAACTCTAAGCTACTTTTAAGATTTTTTCTCTCTGAAGAAAAATTTGCAGGCAAATACTGATAGAGAAATGTTTGCCATGTGTACACTCAGAGGGCCACTTAATTCACTGCAACATATTCATAAGTGTATGAATAATGAATAAAAAATATGCACATCCCTGTTAAATTGCCAGGTTTGTGAGATGTAAAAATATCAGAGGAAGATAAATTACAGTACTTAGATTTTTTCCACATATATAAGCTTTATAATTCAATTGAAAAATAAACTGATATTTTTAAGGGGGAAATAACAATAAAAATGTACAATAACATAGTTGTGTAAGTGTGCACACCCTTAAACTGCTACTTTGTTGAAGCACCTTTTGATTTTATGACAGCATTCAGTATTTTGGTGTAGGAACCTATGAGCATAGTACATCTTGCTTTGGGAATCTCTGTTCACTCTTCCTCAGAAAAGCATTCCAAATTTATCAGATTGCAGGGCCATATCCTGTGTACAGCTTTCTTCAGTTCATCCCACAGATTTTCAATTGGATTGAGGTCCAGGCTCTGGCTGCACCATTCCAAAACTTAGATCTGCTTCTAATGAAGTTATTCTTTTGTTAATTTGGAAGTATTGCTTTAGGTTGTAGTTGTGTTGAAAATTATTCTTCATCTTCAGCATTTTAGCAGAGGCCTGAAGGTTTTGTGCAAAAATTGACTGATATTTGGAAGGGTTTATAATTCACTCCATCTTAACTTTCAGCTGATAAGCACCCCCAAAGCACAATGCTGCCACAATCCTGCTTCACTGTATTTATGGATCATGTTTTAGTGATACACAGTGTTGTTTTTGCATCAAACATAGTTTTTGGCATTATAGTCAAAAAGTTCAACCTCAGTCTCATTGCATCACAACACATTTTCCCAGCCACTTTTGATGTAGGTTTTTTGCAAAAGGTAGCTGGGCTATAAAAGTAGCGCAGTGGTCAGAATGCAGTATTGTAGCCAGTTCTGTTGTGTGCTGACTGACAGAAGTTCAGCAGTTTGAATCTCATCAGCTCAAGATTGACTCAGCCTCCCATCCTTCTGTGGTTGGTAAAATGAGGACCAAATTGTTGGGGACAATATGCTGACTATATAAACCACTTAGAAAGGGCTGTAGAGCACCCTGAAGTAGTAAATAAGTCTAAGTGCCATTGCTATTGCTATTCCATCTTGCCACTCTACCCCATACATATGAACAATATGGGAGATTCCTGCCACATGTAGTGTACAACCAGTAGTCGCCAGAAATTCTCATTTAATGTTGCAGTAGATCTCATGACAGTCTCCCAGAGCAGTTTTCTTTTTCCTTTTCCCTCAATTTTGGAGGAACATTTCTTGGAAATGTCATTATTGTGCCATATTTTCTCCACTTATTAATGACTGCCTCACTATGTTCCATGGTATATCCAATGCCTTGGAAAGTTTTTTATGCCCTTTACCTGACTAACACCTTTCAACAAAGAGATCCCTTTGATGCTTTGTAAACTTTTTTCAATCATGATATCAGAAACAAGTGAGTAAATGTCAGGGAGAAAAAAACCTTACTAGGGTAGCTGAACTTAGGTTTGATTAGAGTC
Source organism: Laticauda laticaudata (assembly GCA_004320025.1). Lineage (NCBI taxonomy): Eukaryota > Metazoa > Chordata > Lepidosauria > Squamata > Elapidae > Laticauda > Laticauda laticaudata. The sequence goes on from BHFT01019945.1 coordinate 35,336, forward strand.
ACCTTAATTGATGGCAGGTATATACTGACTACTATTTAACATCAGATTGAATGTGATTGGTTAATTGTGAACAAAATCCCTAATTTTAGAGAATGTGCACACTTATGAAACCACATTATTGTAAGTGTTTTATTGTTATTTTTCCAACTAAAAGATATCTGTCAGCTTCTGATAGAAAACGATGAAACTTTTTCCAATAAGCTACTTCACTCACAGCTTGGTTGTGGCAAGATTCATTTATTGTGGTTTGTTTCTTCCAACAACAGCAACAGATGGCACTCCCGAGCAAAACCAGTGCTGAAAGCGTCTGTCTCTCAGCGCTGTTTTTTTCCCTCCCCAGCTTTAATCATTGTCATCCATGCCTTTAATCATTCCTAGCCTCTTGTTCCTGGCAAACAGTTAATTTCTGCCTCCCTGCGTGATACTCCCCATCCCCGTTCATACCCCCTGTGCATATTCCCAATTAAGAGTGCCCAGGTGTTACCCCCCCATGGTACGTGCACTGCCATCCCAGTCCACAAAAGCCAAAAACATGTGCATAAGTCTAATCAGCTGACAAGCCACTGCGAAATGCCATTTGAGAGCTGGGAAGCACTGCCCCGATATGCCGGCCTGACAGTTCATCCAGCTGGCTGCATCAGGAAAGAGGAGGCGGGGTGCGAAGCATTTTTCCTGGCACCGGCTAAGCTCGCTCTCACCAGGAATGGATACCTCCCCAGGTATGTGTTGGGCTTCACTCTGTTCCTTAGTATGGCGTTGCTGAGGAAGCCCGACATATCAGTTCGTTTTTCAGTTAAGTTGTGCAGCTTATCATCATCATTTTTTTTGCCATTGTCTGTCCAATGCAGGATGAAGACCACTTCTCAGAGGTGTGATTCAACCAGTGTAACAACTGGTTTGGTGAGCGTGTTTGCTACTGACCTTCTCTAGCAACCTTTGTGTTAAACAGCTGACACGTGTCAATCAGCTGTGCCACATGAATCAACTGAGCTTGAAAAACAGGATATAAAGCACAGCCTAGACCCCAGGCGGGCAGGTGGGCCCAACAGCTGATTGTCAGAGCAACCGTTCACTCCCAGCTGATCCTCAGAGCTACCAGTTGGCCTGAACCAGGCTGAACTGATAGAATTCCATCCCTGCCTCTTCAATATATTTCCAACCAATACAGCTTTATTTTGCCAATTGAGACCACAATACTTCCTAATGTTGTCAATCCATCTTGTTTTAGGTCTCTTTAGTGGATGCTTTTTATCAAGTTGGATCCATTCTATGACTGCCTTTGGTTCACCTGCCATCAGTTCATTTTGATATGTGACCAGCCCATTTCCATTTCAATTATTTTACTCTCTTGATGATATTGTATACATCCATTTGTTCTCTAATACATGTGCAAGTCTTTCTATCTTGTCTTGTAATGCTGAGCATGTATCTTTCCATGGCTCTTGTGCCACTCATAGCTTTTTCTGAAGTGATTTATTTTGATTTGATTTTTTTTAACTTCTCTAAAACCAGGCATATTAATAGGAGTGTATAGAGTATAATTGCCTCTGATGACTTTCTTCGATGTTTCTCTACAAATCACAGTGATAATATCCAAACAACAAATCATGGATATAGTAAAAACACTTTTAAACAAAATCCGTTTGAAAACCACTATTAATCACAAAATGTTAAAAACTTTTTTTTTGCCCCTTCCTGGTTATTTTTAAAGTCAGAATTGGAATTGTATACAATGGTGAATATATTTTTGTCGTATTTGTTTTGTTACAAAATATTCTAAAAAATGTCAGTGAGATATATCAGTGTTTTTCAAACTTGTCAATTTTCACATGAGTGAACTACACATACCAGAGTTCTGAAAGTTGAAATCCACACATCTTAAGTTGTTAAGCTTGAAAAATTCTCTGATAGTCAAACGGTTGCACTACTGTTGCATCTTTTTTTATGAAAGAATTCTTAATCTTCCAGACATTATCAAGAGCTTCCCAAAAAGCAACAAGAGATGGTAACAGTTTGCAAATCTGATTAATGCCAATTTAGTCTTGTAAAATTCATTGAGGTAATTTTCTTCACTGCCATGCTTCTTTTTTCTGGGATCTTTGAACTCCCTTCCTGTTGCATATCAAGTAGTAACTGCTGCAAATTGCAACCTTTGTTTATTTATTCCATCTTTTTAAAATAAATGGAATGTATCCAGGCATGAAGCCAGAACAAGAATATCTCAAAGGCCCAGCATGAAACATTGTCTTTCTACTTACACTTCCCTCAAAAGTGAGTGAAAGTTTCCTTTATTATTTAATATATTTGCCATATGGCTATGCCAGGATTTGCATGAAAACTTGGGAGTTCTGATGTAATCTAATTTGCCTCTCAAAATCAAGGTTAATTTTATTTTGAAAACACATTGTTAAAGCAAATAAAGTCTTGTATAGCAAAATTGAATCTAACTTGATTTGTAAACCAGTCCCAAATTCTCAGGATCTTGCTGTTGTTGCTGCTGCCTTCAGTTTTCTCAGCTCTCTATGTTGAATATTTTGAGTTGTACCTGAACTTAAGTCTGGCTGTGATTTGTGGAATAATAAAACAGGGATAGAGTCAACAGTAGTTATTAATTCCCTGATCATCTTAAAACCAACCTGCTGTTGAAACAGTCTCACTTGTTTAAAGAAGATATACTATTGAGCAGTCTGCCAATTATTTCAGAATACATTAAAAAGGTTAATATATTCACTTTTTTTGGAGCAACACATGTTTGACAATATAATAGAGTGTCTTACATTGATTATAAATCACCTTCTGGTTACATTAATGGTGCAGGGTTATGAAGGACTTAAAGGTAGAACTGGTTAATGGAAATAAAAACTAGACAAAAGGATTCTTCCCCTCTGAAACTCCACCTATTACACACATTAATGCAAGATGCATTCTATTGATATGTTGTCATAGCACAATCTGACCCTGGGCCAGTCACACTCTCATAACTCACCTCACAGGGTTGTTGTTGTGGGGAAAACAGGAAAACATTATTTCTGACATTGTAAACCACTCAGAAAGTAGTGCTATATGGCATATGGAAGAACATATAAATCTAATTGATATTACTGTTGCTATTATTTATGATGGTAAGTGTCCAAGAAGAGTTTATGATGCATCCACATTCCTATTTTTCTCTGAAATCTCAAGGTATCATAAATGAGGCATTTCTTTATTTTATATATTCAACTCCACTATTTCGTTACTAAGCAAAAGTTCAGGGGGGAAAAATCAACAATAAACATCATAATTTAATGAGACACATACTTATAGCAATGATAATATTTTTTTTCATCCCAAAGTTGTTCGAAGAAAAATATAAGTCCAGTAATATCTGATTAGAAACTTGAAGAATGAAATAATAACAAATCTAATAACATACTCACAAAAGAAGCTTAATCAAAGTTAATCAAGAATGGTTCCCATATATAACAATCATTATATAGCATGGCAAATATTATAATTTACTATCTGCTTCTGGGAGAGGGGTAAATGTCAACAAATGTTGTAAATTTTTGTTTACAACTTTTGTACAAAAGTTGTACAAAAGATGCTGATGTACAAAATGAGGGAAGTTAGAAATCTAGCCTTTTTTTGTCTTTCCTTTTTTTTCTTTATTTTTTGATATTTTAAATTCTTTTAAAATTTGCTTTGCTTTTATTTATCTGTCTGTCTATCTCTATCATTTCATACAGAAAATATTACAATATTGTATAAAAATACAATATTTTCAACATTATCAGAAAATAGATTTTTTTACTATAGTGAAAGTCATTTCATGCTTCAGACAACTTCACCACTTTGTGTTCAGTTTCATGTGATATTTGAAATGAGGGATGGAGTATCAATACATGCTCTATTTTTTTAATTATGTTTTGAAGCACAAGATGCAATTATAAATTTTCTAACAGCAAATGTTTACATTGACTAAATTATCAAAAGACTATTGATTTATCTATTAAAACACTTAAGTCCATTTGTTGTCACAAATAAGCTATGTCATGTGAAACTAGGACCATAATTACTGCATAAAGCCTGACTCTGTTTGTTCTCAAATGATTCCTTTGTTTTCTCCTTCATTTGTTCTGTATAAACGAGAGCAAACTGTAAATTCTGTGTCTGGAGCAGTAACAGGCAGAGGCTCTTAATGACACAGAGAGAGAGAGAGAGAGAGCGAGAGAGAGAGCACTTTTGCAATAGGTTCTGTCTGTATTGTCTTCTTGTGGCAAAGGAGAAACAGCAGTTTCCTTGAGAATAAGCCTCATCCCCAAGGAATGAAAATTTTCACTCCGACTGCCCACTGAACTTAATGACTATGCTGAGAAGGAAGTATGAGTTTGATGGAGAACCAACAGCAGAGAGAAGGCCAAAGGCAAAGAAAACCGCTGCCAACTGGTGACCTTGGGCCAGATACTTTCTCTCAGCTGAACTCACCTCACAGGATGGTTGTTATGGGGAAAATATGAGGAAAAAGATGTTAGCCATGTTCACTGCCTTGAATTATTTGTAAAAATATTAAAGGTGGGATACAAACAATTTGCAAATGCTCTTCCACTGGCTTTGACCCAACTCACTGCATAGGCAGAGAACTGAGCCTTTCCTCAAGATAGTATGGGGTATAATATAATAAATTGCAATTTTCCATTTCATATTGTATAGTTTATATAAGTTTTATTCTTTGCTTAAATTGTCTAGAGTTAGTATCTTAACATCTAGCCACAATATCTACTATACAATATCCAAGGTGCAGCAATTGTATTGCTGATAATTTCCCATAAGCCTTAACTTTCAAGAAACCAGGAGTGGCAGGAGAGCATTTAATATATTACAGCATTTTAAGTTGTTCTCAAGCCTCCATGAACAAAGACAATAATCAAGCCACTCGTGGGACAGGCTTAGAATATACTTACTTAAACCCATTTTGATGTTTTTCCTTTTCAAATCTTTCTTTTACATTTACAATGCGCTTTTCTATGGCTATGTTGTATTTCCTGTGAAACAAGAAAACTGATAAGGGAATATTAAAAGGGGTAACAAATGACAAGTGGGGTGAGTGCTTAACAAGTTTGGGTGACAATAAGGGCTCAACTAACTTTAAACATTGAGGTGTATGAGTCGATTATAGGTGGTCAAAAATTAGTAGATTATACGTGGTCAGAAACAATGTGACCAGACTGGCTCTGGAAAGGAATGATGTGGCATAAACTGACAGGAGTAGGATGATTATAAAAGTATGCTTTTACGTTACTTGGATGTGGTCTTTTGACTATGTGTATTGAGATCCACCAGCCTTTGCAAATGTGTCAATAGAATTGTTTTGTATTCCAACAACTTTGAGTTGGAATTTTACTCCAACTCAGAATTCCAGGAAGTAGAAATTCAGGAAGGTGAAAGGAAGCTAGATACCACAAAGGAAACTCCAAATCACTTTCAAATGAAACGGCTAACCTAACATTTCTAATGGAGAAAAAGTAAGATAAATGTCAAAAAGTGGGCTGCTAAAACCATGATTTCCTTAATCTGGCATTATAATTTGAGTTTCTAGTTTGAAGTAATGAAGCTTAAAAGGAGCCTGAAATGCCTGAAGTAGAGAAAGGAATCCCTTTCATAAGATACACTTCTTGTGTTGGCACAATGTTGGAAGGACGAATAAATGCCAACAATAATTTGATTACTCAGAAAATACTTGACTGCACTGAAATGGACCTACTCACACAAAAAATTAGGAATAAGGAAGACTCAAGATATATGACAGCTTGAGATAAATGGTATAAATGGATTAAAGAGAAAAATCCAGGAATTTAAAAGATATGTATTTGTTGAATGGAGCAGTTAAATTAAGAATGTTTACAAAATAAGAAATGAATGGTAGTAAAATCATTACCAAGAAAAAGAACACCATCTTAGTTGATTAGAAATGTATGTTTTATACTTATTTATTTATTTTTATTTATTTATTTATGTCAATTGCTTACAAGATAATAGGTATAAGTAAAAACATAGTTTTCTTAAGTTTTCGCGGGTACTTAAATGTATGCTGTTCCGCTTTGTTCGGGTATTTTCCCACGTCACTGTAGTTGTGCTTTTAAAGTTGTAGCAACGTTTTGGCAGAATCTCATCTGCCATCATCAGACTTCCACACTGTATTGTGTTCGTCTGTGAGTCAGACTTTCACAGCCATTTCAGTTTTAAATTTGGGGCTAGCCTACGCTGTGCCAGAATGTTTTTTTCTTCATCCTGATTGGTTGGGAGTCTTGGTCTGTGTTTTATTGGTCTTTGAGTTTGCTGTATCCTGCTAGGTTGATGTTTCGAATATCTTCTGTTTGTCTTGTGGCTTTTTTGGTGTTTCTTGATTGGCTGGCAACATTGTGTTCCTGTATTGGAGGCTTTTAGTGCAGCTTGGCTCCGAGTAAATGGACAGCTATCATTGTTAAAAGGCTAGATTTCATCTGGGTGCCTGGTTGGGGTGTGTTGAGCTGGAGGCATCTGATAGGATCTGTTTGTGCCCAGGTGTTTGCCTGGCTTGTAGTATGGAGATTTTTTTGTTTGTGAGTGCAGGCTTCCAAGAGAATTGACAGTCTGGGGATCATCTCTTCTATTCATGCTTTCAGGTCTTTTTTCAATTTCTATGGATTCTCTGATAATTCTGTAGCTGGGGTTTTCTTTAGTGGCTAGGGTTTTGGTGCCCTTTAAGTTGATTCTATGACCTGTGGCTTTCATGTGTTGACTAGTGAGGAGGTGTGTTCCAGCTTTTTTACTGCATTTTTTGTGTTCATCCAGGTGGGTACTTATTCTTCTATTGGTCTGTCCAATGGATGTGGCAGGATGCACAGGGGACTTCGTATATGCATTGGTTTTCCAGGTCAATTTTATCTTTTGGGTTTCTAAGGATGGTTGCTATTTTTTTGTCTCTTTTGAAGCAGTCTTGATGTGACGCCTGTGTAGTATCTTACTGATTTTGTCTGTAGTACCTCTTATGTAGGGCAGGACAGCTGTTCCATAGGTCTGTTGATCTTCTTGGTCTTCATGATGTCTTAGTGATTAGCCGGTGATTTTGCTTTTGTGGAAGCCGTTAGCTGTCAGTACTTTAGTCAGGGTGCATAGTTCAGTCTTTATATGTGTCTGTGTCTGCCAGGCGTTTGGTTCTTGGTGATTGGTGTTTTGGCCAGGGAGTTTATCTGTGCTGGTGGGTGGTGGGATTGGACGTGGAGTAGTGGTTGGTGTGTGTTTTCTTCTTGTATATGGTGTGTCCTAGTGTGCCATCTGTTTTTTTGTAGATTAGTACATCTAGGATGGTTAGCTGTTTGTTTAGTTTCCGTTTCCTGGTGAACTTGATTTTGGGGTGTGTGCTTTTTAGTGTGTTGGGAAATTGTTTAGGTTTCTTTTCCATGGGGCCAAATCACAAATGTGTGATCGATGTATCTTAGCCATGTATCTTAGAACAGGTTTGTAAATGACAGGTGACAATGGTGATCCCATAGGGGCTCTTCAATTTGCTTGCTGTCTTGCCTACATAAGAGGTACCACAGAATAAAATCAGTAAGATACTACACAGGCATCACATCAAGACTGCCTTCAAAACAGACAAAAATAGCAGCCATCCTGAGGAACCCCAAAGACAAAATTGACCTGGAAAACCAAGGCATATATGAAATTCCCTGTACATCATGCCCATAGGGGCTCCTTCAATTTGCTTGTATCTTTTTTCCTCTTTACATGAAATATGTGTTGGTTAAGAAATGTTCTGTTAGTTCCATGAGGTGTGGATCAGGTTGGTGATTTTGTTTTTTTGGAAAGCCATTGGCTGTCAATACTTCAGTCAGGGTGCTTAGTTCAGTCTTTATTATGTGTCTTATCTGCCAGGCGTTTGGTTCTGGTAATTAGTGTTTTTCACCATGGAATTTATCTGTGCTGGGTGGTGGTGGGATTGGGCGTTGAGGTAGTGGTTGGTGTGTGTGTTTCTTTTGGTATATGGTGTGTCCCAGTGTGCTATCTGTTCTTTTGTAGATTAGTACATCTAGGAATGGTAGTTGTTTGTTTATTTCCGTTTCCATGGTGAACTTGATTTGGGGTGTGTGTTGTTTAGGTGTGTTAGGAAATTGTTTAGGTTTTCTTTTCCATGGGGCCAAATCACAAATGTGACATCGATGTATCTTAGCCATAGTTTTGGGTTTGTGGGTGGCATTAGCCAGGGCTCTGGATTCAAATTCTTCCATGAACAGTTTGCAATGACGGGTGACAGTGGTGATCCCATAGGGGCTCCTTCAATTTGCTTGCTGTCTTGCCCTACATAAGAGGTACTACAGAAAAATCAGTAAGATACTACACAGGCATCACATCAAGACTGCCTTTCAAAACAGACAAAAAATAGCAGCCATCCTGAGGAATCCCAAAGACAAAATTGACCTGGAAAACCAAGGCATATACGAAATTCCCTGTACATCATGCCGGCCACATCATTGAGACAGACCAACAGAAGAAATAAGTACCACCTAGAATGAACACAAAAATGCAGTAAAAAAGCTGGAACACACCTCCTTACTAGTCCAACACAATGAAAACCACAGGTCACAACATCAACTTCAATGGCACTAAAACCCTCGCCACTATAGAAAACCCAGCCACAAGAATCATCAGAGAAGCCAATAGAGATTGAAAAAAGACATGAAAGCATGAAATAGAAGAGATGATTCCACCAGATTGTCAATCATTTGGAAGCCTGCACTCTCAAATAGAAAGATCTCCACAACAAAGCAGCAAACACCTGCACAGATGCGCAGCAAGTAATAGACAATCCAATAGAAGACACTCCAGAGCTCAATCTGATACTCCAACTCAAACCCCCCACCAGGCACCCAGTGAACCCAGCTTGCTAATGAATAGCAGCTTGCTATGAAGAGCAGCCGTCCTTTCACACGGAGCCAAGCTGCACTGAAAGCCTCCACCACAAAGAACAGAGTGTTTGCCAGCCAATCAAAGCCACAAAACAGACAGAAGAAACCAGAAACAACCAATCAATCAAACTCCAAGTCCAAAAAACACAGACCCAGGCTCCCAGCCAATCAGAATGACCAGCCTCAAATTTGAAACCAGGAACTGTTGAGACACACTTCCATACAGAAGCCTGATGATGGCAGATGAAGATTCTGCTGAAACGTTGCTACAACTTTAAACAGAACTACAATGACGTGGGATAATACCCGAAGGAAGCTAAACAGCACAATATATATATTATATATATATATATATAATATATATATATATATATTATATATATATATATATATATATATATATATATATATATATATATATGTTTTTTTAAGTTTTTGCGGGTACTTACATGTGTGCTGTTCAGCTTCCTTCGGGTATTATCCCACGTCATTGTAGTGCTTTTAAAGTTGCAGCAATGTTTCAGCAAGAATCTCATCTGCCATTCATCAGGCTTCTGTATTGAGTTATTCTGTATTGAGTTATTTGATACAAACTCAATACAGAAGCCTGATGATGGCAGATGAGATTCTGCTGAAACGTTGCTACAACTTTAAAAGCACTACAATGATGTGGGATAATACCCGAAGGAAGCTGAACAGAACACATGTAAGTACCCGCGAAAGCTTAAAAAAACATATACATATATATATATATATATATATATATATATATTATATATATATATATATATATTATATATATATATATATATAATATATATATATATATAAATATATATATGTGTGTGTGGTGTGTGTGTGTGTGTGTGGTTTTGGGTCTCACAGCTTTTGGTTTCAAATTCGAGGCTGGCCTATTCTGATTGGCTTTGTTGGAAGCTGCACTGAAAGCCTCCAACACAGGAACAGAGTGTTGCCAGCCAATCAAAGCCACAAAACAGACAGAAGAAACCAGAAACACCAATCAATCAAACTCCAAGTCCAGTGAACACAGACCAAAAATCCCAGCCAGTCAGAATAGGCCAGCCTCGAATTTGAACAGACACACACACACACACTCACACACACACACACACACACACACACACACACACACACACACTCACACACCACACACACATATAATATATATATATATATATATATATATATATATATATATAACACACACACACACACACACACACACACACACACACACACACTTCTCCTTCAGTGTGTCCAGCATCTGTTTTTCTGTTTTCAGTAACTGCCAGTCAGTTCTTCTCCGAAAAGACCCCAACACTCTGCTCCAGATTTCTGCTTCACCATCCCCAAACAGAAGGAAGTTATTTCTTTCTACTCAACTGAATCTTTTCAGTTGGAAGGAATAAGCAGTCAGGTAAAACAATTAATCATCCAGAAGTTGTGGGTACTCTAACAATGGAGGTTTTTAAGAAGAAATGAACAATCATTTGTCTGAAATGGTATAGAGTTTCTTCCTTTTGCAGAGGGTTGAACAAGGAGACCTCCAAGGTCCCTTCCAACTCTGTTATTATGTTATTTTCTAAGTACTAAGCCGTCAAGACATAAAAAAGACTGGTCTAGTTTAATTTATATGACCTAAAAACATGGTATTGTCAATGTGTGCCATCAACAATAAATTATTCCTATGTTCTAGCTGATGATACTGATTGCCTTAAAAGCATTATGTTAACAGAATACAGATGGATTTACATATATATAATTAACAAATTGCAACTTAATTGAATTGATTTTTTTCTGCATTGGCAGGCATTATGGACTTCAAGTACAGTATATGTTTTGCATGCAAAATTGAGGTTTTATTCCTAATATCTCTTGTTAAGATTAAAGCAGAATTCTTGCAAAAAGATATAGAAATAAAGTTAATTTAGTTAATAATATGACCCTGTAAAAGAAGCTTTTAAAATATTTCAGGTTTTCTGAATGCTTATTTTTATGTTACTAAAGTTTTTTTTATCATTTACAAAGATGGATCAGATAATGCTATTGTTAATGTCTCTTGGTTCCATTACTGCAATTCAACACTACAGCTGTTGAATTTGCCATTTGGACCTGAGACACCCATGGAAGATCTAATTAGAAAGTGTCCATCTGCTGTCTAGACTCTTTTGCATGCTTCCAGTTTATGTATATCTCAAAAATTTAAACTCAGACTTCCTTACATTTACAGATAGGATTTATGAACTAAAAATAGTTTTTTTAAAAAAAAATCATATTAGCATATCTATTAATTTCAGGGTTATTCCTAAATAGAGGTGTTTTTTTTACAGAACCCGCAATAAGATTATATTGACTTATGAATACATTCAGTTTATTGAGAAATAAATTCCATAAAGAAGTGTATGCAAAAGATTTTCCAAAGAAATGTTAAAACACTTTTCCCTTGAAAGTTTTTCAAAGTTTTGTTATTGATATTCCAGCTATTTATTTAATATAATATATAAGCATATTAAATTTGGCACATTCTTTTTTTAATATATCTATCCTTCTGTCAAGTGCCACGATGATGTGAAAAAAAATCTTAAAAATTGTCTTCTATGCTACTGTACAGCATATTTTTAATCTTTCATTAAAATATTCATGTCCATAACTACTGTCTTGCTACAACAAATTGTTATTTTACTGGTACATTTAAACTACATTGTAAAAATAAGCAGCTGCACACACTATAAAGAATATCTAAGGTTTGCACATTCTGCAGTTATTTACTACTTCAACAATGTTGAACTACTGTATTATTTTTTCCAGAGAAAATTTCTTAGTAATACTACTGGAACATAAAGTTATAAAAGAGAAAATTTTTTCATGTCAGCAATTTTTTTTATTTTAGAACATCAAACAAACAATTTAAATACAGCAACTACATAATATTCCTATGTCACAAATAAAATATATTGTGTCATCAATAAATTCACAACTCATACGAATTATTCAAATCAAAAACTTCAGTTAAAATTCTTGATTAACTATTTATTTGAATTTATTGAAAGGTCAACAATACACAGCAATACACATGTGACATGATACACATATTGTGTGGTTGCATTGAAAACAATTGCTGAGATAACAGCCAAAGCTATAAAGAGTAACCAACTGTATATACGTTCCTTCCACTTCTAATGATCTTAATCTTTAGTTCATTCAAATATTGTTGTACAATTTGATTTATTTTCATTTATTCTTTATAACCTTACATAGAGTTCTTCAAGGGTTTAACATGCCTCTTTTGTAAATCCAATAAAAAAAATATGCAGATCTTTCTCTTGGTTGAGACAGATTCAGTTCTGACTTAACACATTCTCATGGATAAGTGTCAATTTGTATTAAAATATGTCTTGCATGTCACAGGGCTTCCTTTTGCTTGCCTCTTCTTTGTATGGTAAGTTTTTCTCACAATCGTTCTTTTTTAAATAGAATGGGTGCTCTCAATCATAATTCTTCTGGGCCTCAACTATACAGGAGCTGTCCTGCCCTTCCACAACAACAAGGAAAACAAGTTAGCCTACATCTCTGACAATATCGTCAGATACATAGTTCATGTATGGTTTGATGATTCATAATCCTTTCTTCAGAAAAGATTTTTTTCTAAAGTCTACAGAACAATCTTCCTAAATGTATCTGGTCCATGATAGAGCTATCTTGGAACCTGGAAAATCACTATCAGCTTGTGCCCTGTAGTGAAGAACATGTTTCTTTTGATTTCTACAGTAATTGTATCAGTATAATGTTTGTTTGATTAGAATGTAATGTGGGTGGTCGTAGGTCACTATGATAAAATCATTGCCTTGGTCCTGGGCAGGCAACAATGCAGTAATGATACATAAAATTGAAAAATGAAGGTGGCAGAGCTTCTGAAAGTATCACAAGGGAGAATATTGGAGAAATATCACAAAAGAAAATTAAAATAATTTGGATTGCAGATACCAATTTTGCTCTGGAATTAGAGCAAAACTCGTTTAGTTATAGACTATCTTTATGAGTAAAGAAATGTTGTCCAACATTGTCTGAGATTCATTCTGATATTTCTTTTGATTGAAATAGAGAATACTTTAAACCCATATTATATATTGGAAGTAACAAATGTCTTTGGAAGAAAATCCAGATCTTTCCAACTGAAAGTAATAGGAACTTTTTCATGATAACAGATGGAAGCAAAATCTTTCTGCATCAATTTGTTAATTGTATAAATCAGTCAATGACTTCATCTGGATTAATCTTTCTAGTTTTTCCAGCTCTCTATAGCCTCTGTTGCAAGACTACTCCATCTGTCCTTGTCTAAATTATTTCATAAATGTTTTCATTCTTTTCAGAGTATTGAAGAACTCGTCCATAAACGAAAATAGTATATAACAAATGCTACATTATATTGAATATTTTAAAATGGCCTTATTTGCTCAGTTCAGAAATATTTCATGTTCCTTGAAAATTGGAAATCAGTTACCATAAAGAAACTGCTCATCGGACCACTGCAGAATTGGTGGTTTTTGTTTGTTTTAAAAACAAATCTTAACTTCTATATTTCAATTAATAGAGCAAAAATTGGACTGTCAGTGAATACCTCGTGTTGAAAATAAAATAAATACAAAACCAAGTAAAAATAATCATCAGTTATGCACAGTATTCAGTGTTCATGCCATTAAAAAATGGAAGGGGGGGGGAGAAAAGAACAGTGACAAATATTAAATACTTGTGCTCATTGACCATGTCATTCCTTGTACTTGTGCCCTACTTACTCCATAAAGAGATGGAGTCAAACATTCAGGAAAGCAAAAAATTATTCAGAAAGCAGTAAGATTAATCATAACCTTTCAAGCATTAGTCCTTCTGATCTAGTCTGAAAATTACTTTTCACTAACCAAGACACACCAGGGCTATGAGAACTCCTCTGAAAACCAGATGCAAATCAAAAGGGCTGGTTCTCACTTTTAAATCCCAGCAGGGTTTAGGACCAGGTATTCTTGTGACTGTCTTGTCCTGTGGAACCTGCCTGTTCAATAACATCTGAAAGAATGTGACAGTGAGGAAAGTCATCAATGGCAGCAATGGGGATAGACATTCACAGTTGCTAATCTCCAATATCTGTTCTGTGAATAAATTGCATCATCCCTGTTGTGAACAATATAGCCATTAAGACTAACTGTTCCAAAAAATCCTTGGAGAATTATGTCAGTGGAATTGTCTCAGAATAAGGTTTTTCAGTACATAATTGTTGCTCCTTGATATGTGTGAAACAAGACAACAGTTGTTATGTTCTATTTCTTTGTTATTTAAACCCTTTGTAGTCAATTGGAAATGTAATGTCAGTTCATGATTGAAGTGACCTAAAAACCTGAGTACGTTAAGTAACAAAATGAGAGGCAGCTTAAAATAATAGTCATATTGCTGATTTCAGCTTTTCCAGTTTCAAAAGACTCCTCATTCCCAAGAGCTTCCAAGTTTCTGAAACATAATCATATTGAAGAAAGCATTTATCCCATATATTTGCTTTATCTCCTATATAATTCAATGCTATGCTTTTATCAGAATATTAGCTGTATTCATTAAAAACAAAATGATCCATCATGGGTACAGTCATGAATCCTTACAAATGATCATTTGCAAATTAATTGGAAGATGAGATATGCCTGAAATATAAAATTAGATCTTATTCATCATCCATCTTTACTTTGTGGAATTTGGCAACATAGTTTTGGATATACCTTTGGACATAGCTTCTGACAACTTTTCATTTATTTTTGGCAAGTAAAATCTGATTCATTTGCTAAAGGCACAGCATAATTTTTCTCCTGATACCATTTCCCTCTCTATTACCTGCTGTTGCAAACTGATCAAAAATGTTTTATGAATCAACAGATGCATAACAATCCTGATGGGTTCACATTTATTGTACTGGAGGATATTGCCATTTCTTATAAAGAATCTAATCCTTTGTTACCTTCATATTTATTCTGATCACAGAGCTGAAAACCAAATGTCTTGTGCTGGTCTGACTTGAATGTTCTATATTTCATAATAATTGGGCAGTCATTTCTTTCAGCTGCGATGATGCTTCGTAGTTATTTGAGAGTAACGAAATTACAGTGCTAGAAATAAATTAGAAATTGATTACTGCCATATTACAACTCTGTAATTTGTTTCTGAATATTTTTATAAAATTTTGTGTTATCCTAATGTTGGAGCACTGAATATTTTAATTGGTTTATTCAGTTAGATAAGACTACATACCATCCAACATTTCTACAATTACTGTATGTTCTGTATGAGCATGTGCCCAATTTGCTTATTGCTTCCTTTTCAAATCAAAATGCAGAATTCAATGTATGCCTATTTTTTCTACTTGATTGCAATATATGTTTATTTTTTTAACCAGGATAACAAGAGACTTTATGAATGGAATATTTTTCATTTAATTGTCTGAAATGGTACAAGCAAAAAGCCAGTACATCCTTAGTTGACAAACCTAACCTGATGTTAGTGCAACCTAACATTTTCAGAATGCAGCTCTGTAAAGTGATGAATCTGATGTGGGTGAAAATAACAAACTGGTTGTAATTAGCAGGAAATTAGCTTCCAGATAATATAATCTGAGAGTTATTCATATTTTTCTTGGAAATCACACATAATTTATATTTATGGCTCTCTGTAAGTATAGTGTTCAATAATTTTAAATCACTTTTTTATTTAAGATGACACTATACAATCTTTTCAATTTTTCTGCATGGTCCATAAGTTCACAAAATTTAACTATTTTGTGAAATGTGTAAACTATTTATCATCAAATATCTTTGATAGCTTCATATATCAGTATCTATATATCCACACTTTGCCCTGTTGTGCGTTTCTCTCTCCTATGCCAGCTCAGGGGAAATGAATTCAGACACACATTCCAAACCTGCAGATAATCAAAACCTAGTTTAGCATGTCCTATGCTGAGTTGTGTTCAGTTCTTATTGTAATGGCTTTTAGGAATTGCTCACTCATTTGTATTCCTCTTTTCTACCTCTGTGCTTTACTTCTTTCTCATTATTTTTCCCCTTTCTTTAACACTTTTCCTCAGAGTGACAATTTGGTCTCTAATTTCACTTCAAATTTCTTCCTCTTGGCTGATTACTCAGTACTTCATTTTAGTCTTTTCATTCATTCAGCCAGCTTTTTAATTCAAGAGAGGTTAGTCCTATGCCAGATGGAGTTTGACATTATTTACAGGTCTATCTAGATACCTCGTGGTGTGACTGGAACAATCTGGAACTGAACACACTCAAAACCATAGAAATGGTGGTAGACTTTAGAAGAAACCCTCCACCCTCCCCATAGAACTGACCTCTTACATACTAGACAACACAGTATCAACAGTAGAGACCTTCGTTTTTGTTTTCGGAAAAACACGAGTAGACCGTGGTTCAAACAGCAAAGGTCTTATTTAATGTCAGGATGTAGACAAGAGGAACATGCTCAAGCCGCCGCCGGTCTTTTTATATCTTTTTCCCGGCCGGCTTGTAGCCAATGACAGTTGTTTAATTTTGCCAGCCTTCCGCCGGCCTGCAGGGATTGGTTCAAAGGAACCAATCCCTTATCGTCTTAGCAGCCAATGGGATCTCCATTATTTGAAGCCGGTTATTTGCATACAGAACACCCCTCCCCTCTTGTTCAGTCTTACGTCGTGGACGTTAGCTCTCGCAAGTAGGCGGGTTCTTCAGGGCTCGCTGGACCTGCGCGAAGTTCATTTGTTCGCGTGTCTTCTGACGGTTCGTGAGGGTGTTGCTGCTTTCTCTGCCTCTCCTGCTCTGGAACCGTCTGAAGGGTGAGGCCCTGCATCAATGCCGCCGCCCTTGAGTTGCTTGGGCCGCGCGGCTTCGCCGCTCCCTGTCCGTTCCTTCCGGGCAGGTTGAGTCGGCTTGGCTGGCCTCTTTCTTTTTTTTTTTTACGGTGGATTCTCCATGCAATTTCTCCAAACAGTGAGTCTTCGTTTTTGCTCGTTTTGATTGTTTGTATCGCGTTCCTGTTTTTAAACGGTTCTTTATTTATTTTTCGTGTTTCCCCCCCCTCTTTTGCGCTTTGAATTTCTTCTTTTGTTGTAGTTTGCTTGTGTTTCATTGCTCCTTCTAAGTTCGGGACGGAGCTGGTCAATGTGCCGCTTCCCTCCTGCATCGTCCTACCGGTAATCGGATACTTTGGGCCTGTTAGGTCTGTGATTTGTCCCGTACCCACAGTGGGTGTCCCGTAAATTTTTGGCGTTATTACCAGGTCGCCAATTTTTAAAACTCCTAAGTCGGTTGTGGAGGAGTCAGGGGGTTTTCTGGTGTGAAGTTTGGGTCTGTATGTCCGATCTAGCTTGCGTATCTGAGTTTTCTCCCCATCAGTAGTTCTGATGGGTTTTGTTTGGTTGTGGTACTTGGTGTTATATGTTGCGGTTGAGCAGCTCTGTTTATTTTTGGTTTGGAGATGTCCCCATTGTCCATTCTTTCTAGGCCCTCCTTTGGCTAAACCTGGGAGCCAATTCTTTTCAGCCCTGATACCTTTGCCGCCGGATGGCCGGCGCTGTGAGGGCATTGTCTTATACCTAGGGAGGCTAGGTATTGTTCGAATGGTAGGCTGGTTTAGTTGAGGTCCGTTATCGGACACTTAGTACGTCTGGCAGGCCGTGCGGTCACAAAAAGTTTGTCTAGTTCTTTTCATTACCATTTCTGTTGTCGTTGGATGGCATGATTTTCACTCTAGCCAATTTGAGTATGCGTCCAGACAATCAGAAACGTATGGTGTCCCTTAGTGGGGCCTGCGAAGCGATATGGATTCCCGCGACCAGGGGCCCCTGGTATTTCCAGTCCCTTATAGGTGCCTTTGGGGGAGTTTGGTCTGGCTCTCTGGCAATTTGCTTGCACGAGGGACCCAATATTCAATGTTCTTATCAATTGCCCGGCCACCAAGACATTACCTCCTTTGGCAGGCCTTTTCATTTTAACAACTCCCGGGTGTCCCTCGTGCCAACATGTTCAGAACCCTTGTTGTTAATTTGCTTGCGGATGACTACCCGCTCACCCCACAGTAAGACATCCCTTCTCTATAGATAGATTCCAGGTTTGTCTAGGTCCGGAAAGGTTTAAAAGTCTCGCTTTTTTGATTTTTCCGGCCAGGCTCTACCTACCCAGTTCATATTCGGGCGGTCAATGGTCTTTTGCCGTGGCTCTGGCGAGCATCGTTCGCAGCGAGGATTGGTTAGATCGGGGCATGTCTCTATTTGTAGGGCGGTTCTCGTTGGTGCCGGGGTCTTCATTCCGTTGTGCAATGCCGCTCTGCTTAAAGCAGTACCGCATGGGAAATTTGTTTCCCTAGGCCGGTGTATTAGGTTGATGAGTAGGCTGCTAGAAACTCAAGACCACCTAGGTCATCTGGGATGGACAGGGATGTTTGGTGTGGGTTTTGTTCCCGCCAAAATTCCAAAGTAAGTGGTTTGTGGTCTGGTGGGACCAATTTGAAAAGCCCGCCCGTACATAGGTATTCATGAAAACGTTTTTACCCCAGGAACAATTGCTAGGCCTCTCTGTCCAGTTGGGCTGTAGTTTCGGCTCGCTTTTGAATAGATGTTTTTGAGTAGTATGCGACGGGCGCCCTCTCTTCCGTCTGGAAGTTGTGGCTCAGGATGGCTCCGACTCCAAACGGTGTATGCAGCTCGCAGGGTCACTCTCAGTGGTAAGGTGTTCGACTGATTGGATGAGGACGGTATTCGAGCCGGTTAGCAATCTTTTTATCTGTTGAAAGGCTTTTCCTTTCTTTGTGCGCTCCCAAGTTCCAAAATTGCTTTTTTGTTCTAGGTAACCGGTTGTACGGCTTCTTGCTATGTGTGGCCTTATTTGGTAGGAATTACGTTGTAAAATGTTTATTAGACCCAAGAATGCCTGTAACTCGCTTTTGTTCTTGGTTTTCTTTCGGTGGGGTGCTAATGCCCTCTCCTCTATTAAATAGCCGCAGAAATCGACGCTCTTTTTTGGCAGGCAGCACTTTTCTTTTTTTTACTTTTAGTCAGCTCCCTGATTTGGTTAGTACCTGTTTTTTAGTGTCTGTTTAAGTTGGTTCGTTTTTTGCTGAGATATAGGACGTCGTCGAAGTACGGTTACGACTTCCTGTATTGCCGTTTAGTGAGGCGTTCCATGGAGGCCTTTGAAAAAACGCCTGGTGGCTACACTGACCTTCAAATTGGAGTCTCTTGCATCTGAATGCCCCTTTGTGTGTCACTATAGGTCTGTGGCCTCCGCTGTTTCGGGGTCGTTACTGGGAGTGTTGCGTATGCTTGTGCCAGGTCGGGGAGGTTTGGGGGGCAAAAAAATTTTTTTCCCCTTTTGCCCCCCAGGGATATGTAGCATAGTGCTGGACTACTGGCACGTGTATGCCGCTCTGGTGTTGTAAAGTGCGGTTGGTTCAGGGGTCGCCTTGTAGTACGCACAGATTCGGATTGAACCCGTCGGCTTAATCGGTGTACTATCGGCCCGGTTTTCCCATTTGGCAATGGTCTACAGGCTCTTAGCACCCCCTGGCTACTAATTTGTTTAGCGTTCCTCGATTTTGGCTTTTTAAAGCAAACGAACTCGCCGAGGCTTTTAGGTTTTTAGGGGCTACTTGTGCGCGTCTAGAACTGAAGGAAATAAGGGTTTCCCCGGTACTTAGCCCAATGAGCCGTTGAACACGTCCTTGGAATTCCCGGATAGGTCTTCCTCCCGTCGGTATGTGCTCACTCCGTCTATCCGGTCATCCCGATGCCCAACGGCCGCGAACCATTCGATGCCCAGGCAGGCTCGGCCTGTCTCGTCCGACTATGGCAGCGGGAGTATCTCGGCGCTGCTTTATAGAGACTTTTGAATTTGCCCATGCCAACTACCGCGATTCGCGCTTGCCCTGGTAGTCCTTGAGTGTTAGCTCGCTGCTTTTTTAGTTTTCTGTCGGTCGGGATGCCAGGGGACTAGTTGCTTTATAGTGTTCCACGAGACCATAGACAGGAAGGGATCCCGAGTCACTCCATTTCGCAGGCGTTTTCCTTCAGATTATCACTGTTACATTGACTTTACTTTCGCTTTTTCCGTCCTTAGCCGCTCCCTATTGTAAACAGTTTGATGTGTATTCTCTCTGCTTTGCGCGTTTGCTTGTTTTCGTGACCCACGTTTCTCTCCGTCGCCCGGGGCTCGGCTTCGTGTGGGGGGAAATTGGCGCGTTTCGTCGCGGCTGTAGTTCTCTCTGTTTTCCTGCAGACTTTCTCGATGTGTGCCCCGTTTCTTGCAACTTCTGCACTGTGGCATCGAGAAATCTGCATTCCGCTCTCGGGTGGCTTCCTCCGCAGCCACGATTCCCGGCCAAAATTTCTTTTTCGCCGCTCTTTCTTGCCGGCATCGCGTGGCGGTGGACCTCGTCGTCTCCGTCGTCTGACTCGGATGTTCCCCATAGTCTCTTCGTGGTGGGTGAGATGGGAGATTGTTTCCTTCTCGTGGCCGGATTTTGTTCGTCCCTTCGTGTTTCATCTGTCTCATGGTAACGGCCGACTTTTTCGCTTGGCCTTCGCGCAGCTGTGGCTTTCCCGCGATGGCCTCAACTAGGGTTATCTTCGGGCTTGTTTCAGCAGCTTCACTTTTGTGCCTGCTGAATCGCTTAGCCTCAAGATTTACTCGGTCCCTCATCGCCTCGTCGAGGTTGAGAATTCGCATTCTCCCCCTATCTGTCGGAGTGCGGCCACGAAGTCGTGCTACCAGTCTCACTTCTTTCTGGTCTCTCCGTGTAGAATTCGTGCCGTCTTATGAGGTTTGATTACCGTTGGTGCGTAAGGTGTTTTTCAGTAGTTTCTGGGAGCTCGGACCAGGTTAGCTGCCTTAACGTCTCGGGGCTTTCGCCAGGGCTTTTGCCATTTTGAACAATGGTCGGTCCGCAGTGCGTTAGAAAAACGGCTCTTTTGCGTTGTTCTTGGAGATGTCTTCCATCTCGTTGCTCTCCAAAGGTACCATCTTGGAAGCGGTTCTGCATACGAAATCCCAGTCTTTCCTCTTAGGGATTAAACAGGTGCGGGCGGTGCGTTTGTTCCCAGCCATTTCGTTGTCGTCTTGGAAATTTTCTTCTCAACCCGTGCTCGGTTCTTGCAGTTTAGACGATCCCACCTTCGTCGCCAGTTGTTTTTGTTCGGAAAAACACGAGTAGACCGCGGTTCAAAGAACAGGTCTTTATTTAAGTCAGGATGCTAGAAAGAGAGGAACATTGCTCAAGCCGCGCCGCGTCTCTTTTATATCTTTTTCCCGGCCGGCTTGTAGCCAATGACAGTTGTTTAATTTTGCCGCCTTCCCACGGGCTGCAGGATTGGTTCAACAAAGGGAACCAATTCCCTATCGTTCTTAGCAAGCCAATCGGGACTGCATTATTTGAAGCCGGTTATTTGCATACAGAACACCTTCAGGACTTTCTTAGGTTCTATTAGATCACAAGACCTATAAATGGACACCTAACATTAAAAAATGTCATCAAAATTAGCACAAACAAAGAATGTTTTTTTTTCTGTGGCCAAGATAAAACTGCCTCAAGCAGCTGCTGATACACTTCTCAGAGGAATTATTTGAGTCTGTCATTTGCATCTTATAGCTGTCTGGTTTGGTTTTCTGCAACCCAACCAGACAGTCACAGACTTCAGAGAAGTAATTAGACTGTTAGAAAAAACAATTACTACAAACCTGCCTTCAATTGAAGAACCTATTATATGAGCACAAATCAAAAAGGGGCTGTGAAATATTTAAACAGACCCCTCACATCCCAGACATTAAATCTGGTTCAATTCCTACCTTCAAAATGATGCTGTAGAGCAATGGCACAAGGAACAACTAGAACAACTAGACACAAGGACAGTTTTTCCCCCAAATGCCATCATTCTGCAAAACCAATAATTCCCTCAACACTGGCCAATTATTTATAAAGTCTGCATTTTTATTTATTATTATTATCTTCTCATCACTCCTTATTGCCCATCCTCTCCCACTGTATAACTGTATGACTATAACTTTGTCACTTGTTTCCTTACAATTTATATTGATTGTTTCCTAGTATGATCACTTGTTTCCTTACAATTTATATTGATTGTTTCTAGTGATGATTTGGATTGCTTATTGTACACTATGACTATTTTAGTGTAATAAAGTGTATAAATATATATTAGTGGTAAATATATATATTTATATATTATTAAGTGTGGTACTGATTATTCTTGACTCTTGATGAATGCATCTTTTCTTTTATGTATAGTGAAAGCATTTGCCACAAGACAAATTCCTTGTGTATCCAATCACACTTGTCCAATAAAAAATTCTATTCTATTCTATTCTATTCTATTCTATTCTATTCCATTCCATTCCTGTCTTGTCTTGTCTTGTCTTATCTTGTCCTGTCTTGTCTTGTCTTGTCTTGTCTTGTCTTGTCTTGTCTTGTCTTGTCTAGTCTAGTCTATGTAAGTAGTTCCATGGAAAAATGGTGGAAGCATTTTTTTCTTTATCTCTTCTTTATAGTGTCACATGGACTTTCATCTGTTAAGTATCATCTATGGTATTTTAATGGTGAACATGGAGTGCTATAGGAAATGTAACAAATGTAACAAAGTGTAATTCACTTGGAATCAGAATACTAAAGCCAAAAATGAACAAACAAAAAAACCCAAGCCTGGTCCAATGGGAGACATTTTTCTGTATCAGAATCTAATGTTTTGAATAGCTCGTGAATGCACTTTTCTTCTGTTTGTTAATTGCTACTAGATTTATCCATCTCTTGGTCAATATCTATGAAAGGAGTATTTGCTATATTAAATCTATTTAATGCTTTCATTTGGAGAACTTTTCTAAAAGTTAATTGCTCTAAATATCTTCAGAAAAAAACAATGATTGTTAATATAAAGACTATTGCTGCCATTAGCAGTAATACAACTGCTAATGTAATGAGCTGTAACCCTTACTCTACTATTTCCTGCTCCATTTTCTTCTAAGAGAAATTCCATATTTCTAACAAGTTGTGTAATATATGTAAACATAAACACTTTTCCATTTCCACTGTAAAAACAGGCTAAATTCATTTTTACCATATAACTAGTGCAAAGCTGTTCGAAAATGGTTTAGAATTTGTAATCCATATTTTACTATATTTTTGTTATAATGCATTGTACAGATGGGGTAGCTTTCTGCTTTATAATTTATAAATTTGTAAAAGAATGCATCATATTCCCATCTCTGATCTTTTCTTGCTAATTCATACGAAGTTCATTAATTGCCCTTACAATTTGTACTATTTTCATTGAGAGGGTAAACATTCATCACGTCAGTTTTTAGGTAAATTCATCCCCTTGTATGCATGTTTGAAATAACTTTGTTGCAAATTTCAAAGAAAGATAAAAAGCAAAGGGAAATTACTTCCAAATTCCCAGAATAATGAGTTATGGGTATTCACTTGGTTTGTCAAAATGCTATAGGAATTGAAGTAGGAGAAAAGATGCCTTGAATACTTGTGTTGGAAAAGCAAGAAGTGAATATGATCAATCATAGATACAAAACATGTACCTGAATAGGGTTCAGAGTGACAACTCCTGATCTGTGATACTCCTTCAAATTAGTAGTAACTGTGGAAGGTGGGGACAGCATCTCCTTTCCAAGCTTTTACTGATACATCAGTTGTGGTCCTTTTTGTGGAATAAGAGCTGATGGCAATATTCACATACATCCTCGCAACTTCCAGAACTGGTCATTGTAATAGTCTCAAATTGGAATTTTCCAAAATATACATTCCCTACAAACTGCAATTGTCAAAGTTAATTTTATAAAGTTAACTCACTTCATACCAAATGTAAAACCAAATTATTTTTCCCTTCCTAAAAATAATTTCCCAAATTATTTATTCCTTTATCTATGTTACTAGTACTATTGTTTCAGTGCCTTTCTGTCCTGATATACTTCATATACTTACTGATAGATGCTAGATTGTTGGAAGTATGCCTGATTCTGCAAGGAGTTCCTACAATTATATTCTTGCCTTATCAGTGCTTCTTAGGAGACAATGAATACCTGCAGCTACATCTAGTACAATGTTATTGTACATTTTCACACATTTACATCATACACTAATCAGCTTCATACATCTATATCATATCTTTGCCATCATTATATTCAGTGATAAAATAAAATAATTATCCCAGCTGTGCTATATCAAAAACTGATTTGATCCAAATTTGCTTAGCACTGACATCACATACCATCAGACCAAAAGCTTACATATATTGAAGATTAATTTGCATGGACTTTTAGGTGCAAGTACCTTAGTGCCTATTTATATGTGCATTTTCATATACTTCATATTTGCAACATGGTAAAGAATATGGTAACATTCTTCCACAAGTTAAGATATTTTATAAATATAACTTTTGATTTTGTGGAATATTATTTAAGAATCATCAATCTTTTGCTCTATGACCACCTTAGTCTTCAAATGTCCTTCCATATAAGACAAATAAATAATTCTCCATACTTCTGTTTAGTACTGTAACATTCATCTTCAAATTATGAAAAGTTTACAAGAACATTTCATACTGAGCTATTAAAACTATTCCACTCACTCCAATAATAATTGAATTTCCTATTTTCTTGGAAGCTAACATGTTTTTCTTTTGTGGAAAATGATGCAACTGTTTTAAAATTTGCCATGAGGAACTATATTTGAGTTCCCATGAGTTCCAAAAGATGGGGAGGGGGGATTCTCTTTCAGATTCAAAATGCTGCATAGTCCCAAGGAAGATTTAACTTAATTTCACATGATCTTTTCCCCATCAGGCTTTCATCAGAATCAAAGATGTAAATACATGTATTTAGACACTGAAAAATGTTTGAATTTAGTGTCAAAACATAAATATGTATTATTAGATTCATTTTGTATTTTAACAAGATGGTTTCATATTTTCTCACTTATAGTTCTAAAGCAGCGGGCTCCAAACTTGGCAACTGTAAGACTTGTGGACTTCAGCTGGCTAAGGAATTCTGAGAGTAGTCCACAATCTTAAAGTTGCCAAGTTTGGGGACCCCTGTTCTAAAGCAATCCCAGATTGGTCAGAGTATAAAAGAGGCAAACACTTAAAAGTTCAATAAAATTCACAAATAACAATTTTATGATGGAATATTATGAATAAAATTCACTCTTCAAGTACCTACCCTGTGACTTTGGCCTACTAAAAACTGAACAATATCAATGCTGAGCTAATATTTTCTTGATTGATTATGTTCCATCAAATCACTTTCAACTTCTAGTGATCAAGCAGATAGATTTTGTCCATACACCAATAAAGTATTCTATTCTATTCTGTTCTGTTCTGTTCTGTTCTGTTCTATTCTATTCCATCCATTCCGTTCCATTCCAGATGGTTGCCAGAACACAGGTTATTTTTGAACTTTGCTCAGAAATAGCTGTAGGTAGCAGCTCAGCCAAAATTAAGAATTAGTAATTAAGCAGAAACAAAGAATACTGTCAAAGCACATTTATTTTTCAAAGTTATTTTAACAGTATGAATAAATATAACTAGAAAAATTATACAATAGAAGATAAATACAAAATTCATAATGCCTTGATCAATTTCCAGAAAATAATATAGCAGGGGCTCAGTGAATTCTCAAGAAGCATTTCTAATCCATGTGCTGATAAATAAAATTTTCATATTTCCTATTAACTACAAAAGTGATGCTTTCATTCTTATAAATTCTAGCTTCTATCCTTGAACAAACTGAAGCAGAAATACATATCACAACTGTAGTAGGAACAAACAGGAGTGGGATTCAAATTTTTTAACAACCAGTTCTGTGGATGTGGCTAGGTGGGCATAACTAGGTGGGCATGGACATATGACTGGGTGGGCTTGGCTTCTTTTTTTTGCAGGACCCCCTCGCACTCCATTCTTAGGCCTCCTGAGCCTCAGGGAAGCCTTCTGGGTAAAACAGTAAGACAGTGAGTGAAATGCTGGCACAGCAAATCATTGGAACAGCTGATTGTCAGAAGAAAAAAGAAAGAAAGAAATACCTTAAGTAATGACTGGGCAGGGGAGAATGAAGTCAACATGTCAGACATGCGTGTGATATTGCACATACACGATAAGGACTGACTGGGAGGAGAAGAGAGGGTTGCGCGAAGAGAGGTGGAACCAGTTAGGGCATGATTTGCCAGTTCTCTGAACTGCGAAGAATCATAACATAGATTCTATAGAGATAAACATTAATTATAACCAGTTCTATAGAGCTGGTCTGAAACGGTAGAATCCCACCCCTGGAAACAAAGGATTATAGCTAAAGGCATAAATGGAAAATCAACTGTTAGTAACAGGAAAATAAAAGTAAACATGCAAGAAACATTAAAATGTTCATCAATACATCTGTTACAACTTCAGGGCTAGGGTTTTTCTTTCTTCCTACATAATGTCTATCAGACAACCCGGGATCCTTTGGGTCATCATTTCAAAGATATTTCCTTACTTTAACAGAGAAACCAAATGCTCTTGGCTGGGCAAAAAAGCAGTCAGTGTGGGAGTGACTTATGACTTTCTTTTGACTTTCCCATTGATTTTCCTTGTAGGATATTGGCAGATAGCCGTGTAAATGAAGATCGCATGTCTGCAACTAATCATGGAAATGCTATAGGTCAGTGGCATGGCAGCACTGAAGCAACTACAGTCTTGCCAAGTGTCAACACCATGGAAGTAGAACTTGGATATATAATGTAAATTAGTCCATTTAAGACACATTGATTCAAAACCTTTTGTTCTATTATGCACCATTTGTCCCAGTTGAAGATTACAAACAAACATATGCAAGAATTTTAGTAGTATATACATCGGAAATCTCTTGGAAAGGTCATATGGCACAATATTTGGTATCAAGAGCTTGCTGATAACATTCAACACTACCCAACACCAGACAAGTAATGTTGTCCAGTTGCAAGCAATGGGGCCAACTATTTGTAATTCAACTCTAGTAAGATGGAATAGTTGTGGGTCTTTGGATACCCAGAGATAGGAAAGTTGACATTTCTGACTCTGGATGGCATTACATTCTTCCAGACAGATCTAGTGTACAATTCGGAATCCTCCTGGAGTTACAGCTCTTTCTGAAAGAGTAAGTGGTGGCACTATCCAGAGACCCCTTTGTAAAAATTTGTGCCTATTCCAAGACCAAGAGATCTTGTTCACAATCATTCATGCCACAGTCACCTCTCATTTGGATAACTACAATTTGCCCTATATCGGGCTGATCTTGTAGATCCAGGAGCTTCAGCTGGTCCTTTTGCTAGAAAATTGAGATTCAACTCAAAAATGTTTTCCGTGTAGAACAGGTACAATCCTACATATAATTTAAAACATTTCATCAAGCACTGGCTTTTTTCCATTCATGTCTATACAATTTATATTTTAATTTACATCTTTGAGAATACTTAAATATTTAAACCTTTTAATTAAATTCAGATTAACATGCATATTAAAGAACTCAGTTATAGACAGATCAAACATTTGTATAAAATTCTGCACTATTTTGTACTTTGTTTAAAAATTGTACAAAACTGTACTAAAGCAAAGACTTTAGCATTTAGAAACATAAAGAAAAAGTGTTCCTCGCTTTGTTGATATTTCATTCCACCTCTGGTTGGAATATTTTTTTAAAACATCAAATGGATATTTGTGCACACATATAGTTACTTTATTGAAGAATTATTGTATTCATGCAAAGATGTTGATTAGGCATTAAATAATACCTTTTTATGCTTCATAGAAAATTATAAGACAAAAACAATTTGTTCAAAATTAGCTCATGGCACATTCTGAACTCCTATTTTTATATTCAAGAAAACTGACATCAGTATCTGTGAGCATTAAATATATTAATGTTGTGTTGTGATTATGATTACTATTTTTGTTTAGTAGCATCCAAATTGTGGTTTATAAACATGTTTTTTTACATATTAACTTATAGTTTGTCCTGTGTACATAATTTATTCCTTAGATGTAATGCAATCATTGTTCCAGATTTAAAGAAATCATTTATGCTTTTGGTTCCTGAGTCACAGCACTTTACAGCAGTCTCTAAGCAGTTATAGAGTCAACATATTGCCCTCAACAATCTGGGTTCCCATTTTACTGACTTTGGAAGAACGGAGGCTGAGTCCACCTTGAGCTGGTGAGGATCAAACCTCTGGCAGTCAGCAGAACAAGCCTGCAATACTGTATTCTAACCACTGAATCACAATATGAGAGCTGTAGCTAAAAAAATATCAAAAAGACACCTTATTACCAAAACAGGTTTATTATTATTAACATTCTCATTAGTTGCACAGTCAGCCAGATATTCAGGCTGGCTTTAGCATTTTTGTCCACATATCAAGTGTTTTCCAAAAAAATGGCATAGTTAGATGTTAGATTATGTTTAATAGTATTAAAGATAGCCATAGTGGCACAGTGGTTAGAATGCAGGCTATCTCTGCTGGCTGACTGCAATTTGGCAGACTGAATCAGCCTCAAGGTTGACCTAGCTTTCCATCCTTCCGAGGTCAGTAAAATGAGGAGCTAGATTGTTGGGTGCAATATGCTGACTCTCTAAACTACTTAGAAAGGGCTGTAAAAAGAATTGTGAAGTGGTATATAAGTCTACATGCTATTTCTATTGCTAACATCACAGGATGTAAGCTATTCCAAATAGAAATGCCATTTGCAATTAACTGTTGGTGATTTTGTTAATGCTGATGGTTTTCAAGTGATGCTACAGATGTTTTGGAACTACACATAAGGCACCTTTTACTGTTGGTACTTGATTGTCTTTTGTCATATTCATTCTACTACTATTTGCAGGTCTTTATATTTTGTGATTTTATCCAGTATTCTTCCTTTTTTGTTGTTATTATTATTATGAATGAAGAAAAAT
This sequence comes from Laticauda laticaudata, assembly GCA_004320025.1. NCBI lineage: Eukaryota > Metazoa > Chordata > Lepidosauria > Squamata > Elapidae > Laticauda > Laticauda laticaudata. Next base: position 64,284 of record BHFT01019945.1, read on the forward strand.
ATATGTGTTCCAGGATAATGTTAAAGGATCCAATCTGGGTCAGTCCTCAGGACCAGAAAGGTTTTGCCTTCTGAGCCTTCAGAATCTTGACAGAGGGAACTTCTCTCTAGCAGAATGTGTGCTGTTCTGTGTTGAGGACAGACTCTCTGGTCCCAGTTACCAAACCCTGATTTGATTCTGCATTATTCTTATGGTTAGTCACATGGTCAACCAGATGTTTAGGTTGGATTTGCTCCTTTTGTCCAGCAATTGTGTCTTTGCTAATGACTTGGGGTAGGCAGATGTTTATTGTTGTGACAAGTATTGTTGCAGAAATGTAAGCTCTAGATGTTTTGGAACTGCATCAGTGGTGGTATTCAAAATTAGTTACTACCAGTTCTGTGAGCATGGCTTGGTAGGCCAAATATTTAGACTGGATTTGGCATTTTTAACTATTATATTCCTCCCAAGGACTTCGAATAATGATGATGATTTCCTTTGTTTAATCTAAATAATGTAATACATTAAAATTGAGTAAATTAAAATAACACAAAACTCATATTTTTGTCATTTAAACTACTAAACATTATAATTTCTAACTTTACTGAAGCAGCAACAATGAAAAGTGAGTTTACTGGCCTCTGTGTGAAGCTTGTAAATTTTCCAAAGGTGTCTAGTTGTTTTTATTACACAGAATTATTACACAGAATTATTATTACACAGAATGCAGAACCCAATAATCTCTGCAAAAACTAGATCACACAAACATAGTAAATGACATCTATCTGCTGATGAAATGGTATCTGTTCTCAGAGTAGATTTACTCTATTTTATCCATCTGACCATAATTCTGCATCATAACTTTAGAAGGTGACACTGCATAAAACATTTTGGAAGCAGAACAGAAAATATTTTCCTGTTTGTATTCCAATCTGGTTATGTAACACTATATAATTTCAGTGCTAAAAATATTACAGGATATTCTTATTTAGATAGTTAAAAATAAAGCCATAAATCTTTTACTATAGTTTAATGAGTGTGTTAATGAGAAAAGATAATAGAAAATAGAAAATTGAAATAGAACAGACAAAAGATATATGCATAATGATTTAAATTGAGATGAAATAAATAAAATAAAAATAAATTAAACAGATTAAAGAGTGCAAGGAGGAGAAGCTATACAGAAAAATGTAGAATGGCGAGGAATACAGAAGAAGGTGGCAGATTAAGAGAAGTTGGAGATTAAGAGAACAAGGGGGTAAAAACGGCAGGATTGGAGAAGAAAGGAAGGGAAAAAGGGAAGAAAAGTTAGCAAAGGTTTAAAACAAGAATGAAAAGAAACAAGATTTATTTGAGAGATAGTGAGTAAAAATTATGATTAAAAAAGAGATTCTGCAAAAGTACATAAGATTTGTATTGTATTTATATGAAAAAATAATGTTACAAAACTGAGAATTAATAATAGGGCTTAATTTTGCTTATGATTATTGTTTTAATTATATTATATAACTTATTTACTTTTTTTATTTTATAATATAGTATGTAAGCTTTAGAAGCATACTAAGCGAATCAGAATGAAAAGTATATAATATTTTCAGTGTTAAATTGTAGGAGGGAAAGATTTTAAAGGTGTCATACTTTCAATCAGTCATTACAGGATAACATTTGACTGTTAATCAGAAAATAATAGAAATTGAAAATAGAACAGACAAAAGATATATGCATAATGCATTTAAATTGAGATGAAAGATAATAAAATAGAATTAAGAGAGTGAAAAAGGGGAGGAAAGCTATATAGAAAACGTTGAATGGTTAAATAAGATATTGAAATGGGATAAAAAGTGAGCATGAATTCCGAATTTATGTCTGTATAAAAAATTAACCGAGGAGCTGCTTTCTTAAAAAGAAGTTTTATGTTTTTATGTTTTGTGTTTTGTTTGTGTATGTTTGTTTATTGAAAATCAATAAAAAAAATTCAAAAAAAAAAGAATATAAAGATTAATTCCAGGGAACTCTATAGCCATTTTTCAAACTATGACTAATTAAATAAAGGTAGTAAAACATTAAGGTAATTAAGAAATTACATTTCCTAATTATGAATGTATTCATTCTAGCTGTTTGCAATAAATACAGGAAAAAATAAACAGAAAATAAATAGTTTATAAAATATTATCTTGGTTTTCTGTATCATATTTTAAATAAACATTTCTGTTTTCTGATTATTCCTCTTAAATCTTTTGATTTTTGTCATCAATTTTAATCCCTTTAGGGGATTCTGTAAGATTAAAACAAACTATTAGCAAAAGGTGTCCATGTAAAGATCTCATTTTTAATTTTTAGGCCCTTTATCTTCATCTAATGTCATTAATTAAAACTTCAAAAACTGAAATTAACAACAAATGACAACTTTGTCTTGCCTCCTTCTGGATATCACATGGTTTAATCAAGTCACTTTGATTATTTTTTGGGAAATATATGTATTCGTTATTTTTATTATGTTATTGTAAATATTCTATTATATCAAATACAGTGTTCATATTATTTTCTAATTGTCTGTCAGGCAAACATCCAAAACTGATATTCATGAATAAAGTCTGGTGAAAACTCTTTTAGTTAGTGTGCCAAAATTAATGAGAACACTTCATAATCATTGTTCAATAAAGGAATTTGTTTATAATTTTAGTAGAAGTTAGATCTTTTCCTTTCTTGAGTAACAATGCAGTATTGGTCTCATTCCAAGATACCGGCATTATATTTTCTTGTAAATAGAATCCATCATTATCTTCAGTGGTTGTCTTCAAAACATTAATAATAAAAACCAGATAGTCCGCCTGGTCCTGATGCCTTCCTCTTTTAATTATTTTTATAACTTCCAATATCTCCATAGTAGATACAAGACTATTCCTACTTTGTCTCTGGTATTGTGAATGTTTTGGTGAATTTTTTAATTTTGGTGAATTTTTTTAAAGTATTTCTCAATTTTCTTCCTGAAGAAATATCTTGTATCTTTTATAAAAATTAAAACAATAATAAAATAAAATTTTCTGCATACTCACATTATCTATTAATGCTTTATTTCTTTCTTCAATTTTTAATATCAAGATATAATATCATTTTCTCTTTCCTTTTTCAGTTTATGTACCAATTCTTTATCAGGCTTATTTGCAAGCTCAAAATTCTTCTGTTTCACATATTTGAATTTTGTCACTATTTCCTTTATAGTTAGCATAGATTGTTTAATGTGATACAGAATAGTTGTACCTGTTGACATCTTTTCCAAATCTTTCTTTTAAATTTCTATTTTTGGTGTTTTAGAGATATTTATTTGTAAGGATTTTGATGTTTTAATGCTGTAAGCCACTCAGAGTCATTCTGAGTTTGAAATTCAGTTGTAAGTCTTTATGGTCATAAGTCAAGGCACTTACTGCAGGTAGAGATGGAAGGTCTCCTTGCTGTACAGGGAGCAATACAAGCTTGGACATTGTTTCTGAGAAAGACAGAGGCATCTAAACCACCATTGTCCTCACCAAAAGTTTTTTTATGTATATTTATAAGTCATTCTGAAACAGCAAAGAGAATGCATAAAGACAAAGGGTTATTATCTCCACAATAAAAACTTCCTTTAGACTAGACATTTTAAAGGCATATACAACTCATCAGCTTTTCTCTTGAGAATGTAAAATGGGATTGATGACATTAAGGAAAGAATAGTTTTCATAAAGGAAAGAATAGTCTTCATAAGTATATTTCAACTTCATGCAAAGATATCCATTTGAACTGAAACTTTCATGATATTTAGGATACTTCCATAGAAGCCTTCATATGTATTTATTAATACTAAAGTTGCGGGAATTGATTTCATGGTAGATTTTAACAAATTATTATTATTATTATTATTATTAAAATTATAAACATTTAAAATAAAATAAAAAATATAATAATTTATTAAACTTCATAAGAAAAAAGGAATTATATATTTTCACTCAGCCCTGCGGCACAGTAGTTACCCAAAGCCTTGCCCATAGCCTGGTGTTTGATCCTGACAAAGCTCAAGGTTAACTCAAGTCTTCCATCCTTCCAAAATCAGTAAAATTAGTACCTAGATTATTGGGAACAATGTGATGACATTGTAAACCATTCAGAGAGTGCAATGAAGCAGTATGGAGTGGTATATAAGGCTAAGTGCTATTGCTATTATTAATCACTTGGTGAATTTTATTCTTCTTTATAACAAAAGAAATATAACCCAAAATGTAGGGACAAGGATAAGAGTAGAGGCAAATGAAAAAGTTATTCTGGCATTGCAAACAGTGGAATTATTTCATTATAGCTAGTCAGAACAAAATGTTTTTGTCTTCATGATATAGTCCAAGAAGATATTTCACTTCCAATAAGAGTTGGACTCAGTTCGTTTGTGGCTATCTAGTGATTCTAGGCTGATTCCTCTTTCCACTTTTCCCCCTAGCTCTGCCAGTCCTTTTCCTACAATACTTCAACTACTACATTTCTATTCATTCTCTCATTAAAGCTAACCATTATTAGCCATAGTTGCATTGAATGTATATGCCTTGCTTTTAGTTTCCATAGTTCCAGCTCTACTTTTTCCTTGGTTCAGATTTTGATTTCAATTACTGCTGGAAGACAATACTCTACTTCTCTCTTTGTATGCTGTTATTCATATTTCATGGGCAGTGAATATGAATGCAGCGACATAGTACAACATTTGCACAATAATTATCTTGTGGTGGAATATAAAGTTGAATATTAATGACTCTAGTCAGCCTTACCAATGGGATAAGTTACTGTGTGGCAATGATGAGGATGAAGTTTGTTATCTTAACTGTCAGCAATTCAGTCAAGAAAGATACCGGGGGATGTCATCCAATTCATCTGGTAGTATCAACATATAAGTAGACTCTCATACATTCTGTATGGGCCATTAGTATTTCTGTATGGGCCATTAGTATTTCCACATGATCCTCAGACTAGGTTGCTTACAGAAACACCTAGAAATAACTGTAATATTTACACTCAAGCAACCATTTTTGTATCAGAGATCTTTTATGATATTAGAAATCTCAACTTAAACAGAAGCAGAATTCAGCATGTTGTCTGGCCTAAGTCCACTGAGCTCTTCACTGTAATCACACTGAAACAAATATTACTTCAAATTTATTCTTTTAGATGATTCCAAACATATCTGTGAAATCTTGTCTCTGAATCATGTCACCCTCTGAATAGGTTTTTGGCACTAAGAAGTATATGAAATGCCACAATCTGGCGTTCTAAATGAATATGGCTGTATCAAAAGGAATTCAAAAAAATAAAGTGAACTCTCAAGAACAAGAGAAGAATTTTAAACAATTTTTGCTCACATATTCTGACATTTCCCAGAGATAGTGGTATAAGGTTCAGTCTATTCTAGTTATCATTTTAAACAATGAAAACATACCCCTATCTCTTTCTGGAAAAAAAAAACATTGCCATAAGCATGTATTTAGTCACCAATATTTACAATAATGTAAAGCTGTATTGACAATAGCGTAAAGCTTATTTCTGTAATCCTATATTGGATCCACACCACTGACTACAAAATAGTTTTAATTAGTGACAGTGTTTCAATATCCCTAACTTTCTGGAAAATAAAACATCCAAAAATTTGTTCTACTTTCCTTGTAGAAAAATTAATCATTTCTCTGTGCACAAAAGCCATTTATCATAACAAATAGTCTTGAGAAAGTCCTTACGCAATAGTTTTATTTTTATGGTGCTAGAAATATGGTCTCTCATAAAAGGTTCTCAGAAAAATATGTATATTCTTTGGAATAAACTCTTTTAGAGCTCCATTTATCTATGAGCTCAAAGTTATCTATCATTTAAAATATATATATATATTGAACAATTTAGTTTGAGTTAATTTAATTCTTTTCACAGAATTTCCATTTATTACTCTATTTGAATTCCCCAGAAGACTCTAATTTTATAAATCAAGTCTATTATTTTTCTCATAAATCCTTTAAAACTATGGCTTTGTAATCATTTGGTAAATATATTTCCAACATCAAAATTTTTATTTCATTCCATTTAAAATTCAACCTTTACATATTTGTCCTAATTACCATTCATTATTAATTTAGATTGTAGCTGAGGCATGTGTGTGTGTGTGTGTGTGTGTGTGTGTGTATTCATATTTTTCTTGGCTGTCCCTGGTAATATAAATTATTGACCCAAATTTTTATAAATCAAATATTATTTAAATTTTCTCTCTTATATGTATTGATGTAGGCAAACAACATCTGGTTTTAATTTTTTCAAATAATGAAACTCCTTTTTTCTTTTTTAAGGACATGTGCCCTACTTATAGGAAGAGAAATATCTAGTCCTAGTGGACAATACCAGAGATCTAGTCCTAGTGGACAATCACTTAAATATGAGCCAGCAGTGCGCTGCAGCTGCAAAGAAGCCAACACAGTTCTATGCTGCATTAACAGAGGGATAGAATCAAGATCACATGAAATATTAATATGACTTTATAATGCCTAAAGGCCCTGTCACACTGGCCGACGGATGCAAAACGTTTGTAAAAAGGACACAGCGGATGAGAAAAATGTTTCATCCGTGTTATCCGCTCTCAAAAGGGGCAAAAAATTTGCATAACCAGAACGGACAACACGGAAAGGAACGGATGGGGAAAGGACGCAGGGCGGATGGAAAGCAGATGCGGAACGGAAGCCTAGCGGATGGAAGCTGATGAGAGCGGATAGGTCCCCTCTGCGAATGTTTTTTCCGTTTTTATGCTTTGTTTGCGAGCTGCATCTGCTTTCATCCTTTCTCCGTCCGTGCTACTAAAGCTGCGCATCCATTCCGCGTCCATTCCGCTTCCTCCCTGCATCCGTTTACCGCTGGAGCAGATTTGAGTTGCGCGGATGTGCAGCGGATGCCTAGCGGATATAGCGGATGCATAACAGATGACAACGGATGCAGAATGGATATCCCATATGCCTAGCAGATGCAGAACGGACGCATTGGATACATTTTCTGCTCAAAAGTTTGAGCAGCTCAAAACCTTTTGAGCGGATGAAATGTCAATAGACGGATGCTGACGGATAGAGGGATGAAAAACGGAGCAGTGAGTACAGAACGGATGCATCGCCTTAACCAACGGATGGCAAGTGTTTCTCTCCATTTTACATCCTCTTTCCATCCGTTGGTGCAGTGTGACATGGGCTTTAGTAAGGCTGCACTTGGCATACTGCATCCAGTTTTGGTTGCCACAATGTAAAAAAGTTGTTTAGACTCTAGAAAGAATGCAGAGAAGAACAACAAAAATGATTAGGGGACTGGAGACTAAAACATATAAAGAACATTTGCTGGGATTGGATATTTCTAGTTTAATTAAAAGAAGGACATGGTGATGATAGCAGTATTCCAGTATCTCAGGAGTTGCCACAAAAAAGAGGCAGTCAAGATATTCCTCAAAGCATCTAAGGGTGCAAGAAGCAATGGATAGAAACTAACTAAGAAGAGAAACAACCTAGAACTAAGAAGAAATTTCCTGACAGCTAGAACAATTAATCAGTGGGACAACTTGTCCCCAGAAGTTGTGAATGCTCCAATACTGGATATTTTAAAGAAGAGATTGGATAACAATTTATCTGAAATGTAATAGGGCTTCCTGCCTGAGCAGGGAGTTGGACTAGAAGACCTCCAAGATCCCAACTCTGTTATTCTATACTTTTTTTATTTTTTCTATATTCCACTTTAGGCATTTAAAATCCACACTTATATTATTATCTTTAAAAAGCTTGTGGTGCCTAATATTATAGTCCTTTCCTCATCTTTTTGCTCTATTGCTTGTGTGGTTCTTTCTTCTGGTTCTATCTGCACTTTCTCCATCATTTCTTTAAACCATCTACTGCCTTTGAATTGAATTAAGTCAATAACTCTGTTAGTTGAAAGTTAAAACTTAACTTGAAATAACTTGAAAGTTATTGAAAGTCAATAACTCTGTTAGTTGAAAGTTAAAACTATCCCTTCCAATTTATACCAACAGGATGCTTTTCTCTTCTGTTTCAGCTTATATGTCAAAAATGCATATTCTTTTCTTTTGAGCAACAGCTGTAATTCTATATCTCTCACATGCAGTTTTTAGATGGAGTATGTCCTTGTATATAGGTTAAGAGGGGAAGCCTCAAAACATCATATACTAGAACCACAACAAAGATTTAAGAAAGCATCAAGGTATAATTGGCATATTTAAACATGAATCTTCAGTCAGATCCTAACATATATGTAGGACAGCTATCATCTATTAGGAAGCTAGGTTTCATCTGGGTGCCTGGTTGGGGTGCACCCAGATAAACCTAGCTTCCTAATAGATGACAGCCGTCCTTTTACTCAAAGCCAAGCTGCACTGAAAGCCTCCAATACAGGAACACAATGTTGCCAGCCAATCAAAGCNGGCTCAACAGTAGGCTAGCCTCAAATTTAAAACTAAATAGCTGTTGTAGCCTGACTCACAGATGAACTCAATACAGAAGCCTGATGATGGCAGATGAGATTCTGCCGAAACATTGCTACAACTTTAAAAGCACAACTACAATGACGTGGGATAATACCTGAAGGAAGCTGAGTGGATCTTTGGTTATTTGGGTTTTCTCCCGCGTAACATTGGAAGTATTTAGGCGATGTTTCGATGAAGTCTCATTCATCATCTTCAGGCTGTGTCTTCGGCTTTGTGCTTCTTGGATGAATGATGAATGAGACTTCATCAAAACGTTGCCTAGATACTTCCAATTTTATGTGGGAGAAAACCCTAATAACCAAAGATCCATATATGTATGTATGTATGTATGTATGTATGTATGTATGTATGTATGTATGTATGTGTGTTCGTTTGTATGTGAATGTGCACAGTAAAAAGTAATTCATTCATCCATTTCTAGAGAATAATCAAGAGATAGAAATATTCATCTTATACAAATAATGGCTACTGGTCACATTGAGCAATAGCTAAAGAACAGTTGAAGTACTTTTCAGAAGATAGCTTCCTTTCTATTTCTTGAGGAACTTTATCTTGTTCGGTTTAAACAGAAACAACCATAATAAGAGATAATGGGAAGTTTGCCTGGGGAGTTCATTTCATCATGTGCTGCTTGGATCTCAAACTGCCAACCTTCAAGCCTAGCATCTTAACTGCTAGGCCACCATGCTATAAAGATGAGGTGCTATTGAATTTGAACAGTTTCTGGTAACTGTGTGTACAATTGCTGCCCATCTGATTCCTTCTGTTGAACTAATCCATTTTCTTCACTTTCTTCCTCTTTTCTCCATTTTGCCAAGCTTTGTTTTGATTATCTCATTATTCCATTGTATTGCATGGCCTAAATATGTGAGTTTTTTCCTGTTGGTTAAAAAACAGACTATCATAATCTAGTCCAGAACTTGTTGATTAGGTTTTTCTCCCCCTTCAGTCTATGGTATTGTCAGGAATAATCCCTAAAATCAGTTTGAAGACATCCATTGTCCTTCTGTTCTTTTCTCAATGGGAAGCTTTCAAAACCATAATCTATCATGGGATTTGTATATATTAATGCTTTTATCCAAATGCAAAAGTGGCTATTCTGACTAATTCATTTAAACAGAACAGTGTAATACGACCTCACCATATTTGCTTATCACTCAGCAAGGGCATTAAGATTGAAACTTCCCTGCTGCTTTCACAATGATGTGGTTTTTGAAGCAGGATCCTCTTGCATGGTTTCCATTTTAGGGAGACTTAATTAAATAGATTTTCCTTCAAGTTACATTTTTAGTCATCTATGTAATGAAAAATGGGGGGACGGATGCTATAACATTTGTGCTTAACATTATAATGCATTTCCTTTTGCCAATTCTCAGGATGTTGCTAGTTCGATAAAAGCCATCATTATGACCTGATAGAATTACTGCTGCTTAAGAACTGATGTTTAGTACTTAATTACATAACAAAGGAAAAAGGACATTTTCTCCTTCATGCTATATTATAATTGTCTGTCCAAAAGACTGGAATTGGTCAACTACAAAGTTGCTACATGACTTGACATTAATACATGTTGGTAAATTAATTCAGATTTGTTTTTGCTTGGAGTCTGCTTGCTTTAGAAGATTCATCATCCTGGACAAATATGATGTGCCATGTACTGTGCAAAATGGCTCAGAAAACCTACATTAAAATTGTCATAATGATAATTTAATATTCATACTTGTTCTCATCATTGCCCTGAATTGTTGAAAAACATTAAGAGTGATATGCATAATAAAATTAATTTAAGAAATATTCTTAACTTCAAATATGTCATATTTAAAAAATATGAGTGTTTTACTTTTGTGCAGAAAATTCATCCAGTAATTATTTTTACTTCTTCAACCATTTACAAGTAACTTGTAAGTCTACTTTGCAGTTACAATAATTTCAGGAGACTTCCTATCAATTAACATTAACATCAATCAATATTTATATCTCATTCTATTCTAAAATGGGACAGGCCAAGTGTTCCATCCGGAAAAGACGCGCGGTAGACCGGGTTCCAACAAATAACTCTTTATTAAGCCCATGTCACACCGAACCAATCGATGCAAAGAGAATGTAAAACGGACAAAAAACCTTGCCATCCATTTGAAAACGCGATGTACTCACTGCCTCCGTTTGGCTTCCTCTCTA
>BHFT01019947.1:0-28780 GCA_004320025.1 Laticauda laticaudata
TCCAACGGATGGCAAGCTTTTTTTAACGTTTTACATCCTCTTTGCATCCGTTAGTGCAGTGGGACAGGGGCTTAAGATTCTGTGCAGTTCGGTAAACCGGCAAATCCCACCACTGGCTGGCCCTGCCATTTTTTGGCCTATTTGGGGGGCATTTTGAAAAACAGCCTGAAATGGTCTGAAAAACAGCCTGAAAATGCCCCTGCAAACAGCCTGAAAACATCCTGAAAAACATCCCAAAAATGGCCTGAAAATGGCCCCCAAAACGGCAAAAAAACAGGCCAAAAATGGGTGGGGCTGGGAGACAGGGCTTGAGTGTGGTGAGTGACATCACACACCCAGTCACATGACCAACCAGCTACACCTACCCAGCTAGAGAACCGGTTGTTAAACAATTTGCTGCCTACCACTGGACAGATGGCAGTCCAGTCTCTTCTTGAAAGCTTCCAGTGATAAAGGTCCCACAACTTCTGAGGGCAACTTCTGTTCCATTGGTTGATTGTTCTCACTGTCAGAAAGTTTCTCCTTATTTCCAGGTTGAATCTCTCCTTGTTCAGTTTCCATCTATTATTCCTTGTCTGGCCTTCTGTTTGGCCTTGTTTGGCCTTGTTCAGTTTCCATCCACTATTCCTTGTCTGGACCTTTTTATACTGTGGTGACCAAAACTGGATGCAGTACTCTAGGTGTGGTCTTACTAAGGCTTTATTAGTACCTCACTTGATCTTAATTATATCCCTCTCTTTATGCAACTTAGGACTGCATTGGCTTTTTTGGCTGCCGCCGCACACTGTTGACTCATATTTAATAGGTTGTCCACTAAGACTCCAAGATCCCTCTCACAGTTACTGCTATTGAGCCTGGTTTCACCCAGTCTATATGTATACTTTTGGTTTTTCTTTCCTAAGTGTAAGATTTTACTTTTCTCTACATTGAATTTCATTTTGTTAGATAGGGCCCAGTGTTCAAGTCTGTCAAGATCCCTCTGGATCCTGAGCCGATTATCTGTGGCAGGGGTATCAAACCCATGGCCTGTGGGCCAGGTGTTGTCACGTGATTGCCACGCCCCCACCTGGTTTAGCAAAGGGGGGAAAAGTCTGATAGGTCACTTGATGCTGCCATGAGTTTGACACCCCTGATCTACAGTGTTGGCTATTCTGCCAGCTTAGTATCATCTGCAAATTTGGTAAGTTCCCCTTCTATTCCCTTGCCTTACAATATTTTCTTGTGCTCTGCTCATCAGTTTCATTTGCTTTACTCATTCTTGTTCATTCTTTCATCCCTGAATTGCTCACTTTGTCTCATGTACATACTTTCTCTAAAAACAGCTGATGTGAGAGGTACCCCACTCCAGAAGAGATTTCCTATCTCAACCAAGGCAACATTGGCAAGTATGATGCACAAGATTGCTGGGCACGTGTCAGAACATGTTCTGGCTGATAGCGTGTTTAGCAAATTAACTGTGTCCATCAGTGCTTCAGCTTGCAGTGCTTTACTCGGTAAGCTGCCTATCTGTGGGGAGACTTTTTTACACCTGTCCTGGTGTCTACAGTTAAGGGGAGACATGGATGATGTGTGTCACACAATTGTAGCAAACTAATGGCAATGACCAGAACTTTATTGCTCTCTTTCCTTACAGATGGAATGTAATGGGATGGGACCAATTGTGAAAGAACTCAGTATCTTAAATTCTGAACGTTGCAAAAGAACACAGTGTCATAAATTGATTTGGGAATAGTACCTTGAAAATATCTTTCTATCTCCAGGGAAAAAGATAATTGTATTCTGATCAGTATTTGTTTAACCTTCTCTCTCTTTCTTTTTCCTCCTACTTTTATTTTTCTGTTTTCACCTTTGGTAATTATCTCACTGTCAGATTTAAAAAAAAACAACTGAGGACAATATCTTTATTTATAGTTGACTAGAAATACCAATATTTGCATGAAAAGAAAAAAATGCACTTATGATTTGTGATTCTAATGATTGGGGGGGGAAATGGATAATAGAAAAATTTGAGCTTTTTATAATCATAGAGTAAGAAATAAATTTGTAAACATATTTGCTTATTTTTTCTATTGTTCTTTCCCACTGCATTTTTGTTCGTTCATTTCCTCTCCCTCTTTTTCTTCTTTCTATTTTGAATTCTTTTTTATGTTCTCTGTAAAATTTTAATATTTTTTTAAAAGGAAGAAAATTGCAATGAGGACCAATGCCCAACCAAAAACATGTACAGGTTATCAAATACCTACCTGTCTGTTTTGCCTTTCTAAATTATAAGTGATTTTTTAATATTTTTTTTCCAAAGAGAAGCCTTGTTAACTGACTACAACACAGGCAAGGTAACTACAAAGACTTCTATTTCAGGACTATAAGCTGTCCTGAAATGCAAAATAAAACCTTTTCAAATACATTGCTCTCTCTTATACTGCCATTTTATGTACCAATGACTATAACTTCCAATTTCTTAAGAAAACTTCTACTCATCATTTAGTAATTCTAAAAGCAGAGTCACACTGAGAATCTAAGAAGATCCCTGCTGGATCAGAATGTTACTTCTACAGTCCTACAGTGATAAGACAGATGCCCAGTAATCCTTTCTCACACTATAAATAATCTTCAGTGCAACACCTAAAGTAAAGTTGATTTCAAATTGTGAGAGATTATTGCAATTGCCTTACAAGTAGTCCTCAACTTGTAACCATGATAGAGTCTGTCCATTACAGACATAACTCATGATGGTCATAAAGCAGGTCACCCACATAACAAACCCTACTTTATGGTCTTTTTCATGGTGGTCATTAAGCAAACACCATGGTCACTTAGTGAACCAATTGTTCTTTATGGGCCAGTTTTGCCAAAAACCAGAATTAAAAGCAGAAGCCAAAACCTTCATAAAAGCGGTCATATGGTCATATTATGCTGACAAAAGCTGTAAATGCAGATTTGTTCATGAGTGCCTGAAATGTGGTCATGTGACTCCAGAGGGACAGCCATCAGAACTTCAGAACCAGGTCACCTCCAGGAGGTTTATCGTAACTTAGAATGGTTGCTACGAAACCTGCTGTAACTAAGAAGTTAACAATAACAGAGTTAGATGGGACCTTGGAGGTCTTCTAGTCCAAGCCTCTGCTCAAATAGGAGACCCAATACAATTTCAGACAAATGGTTGTCCAATCTCTTCTTAAAAACCTCCAGTGTTGGAGCACTTGGAAGCTGATATGTGATGCCTCCTGGTGACATTGTGAGAGAAGTAGTAGGGATCACATTTTGGCTTTTTATACAGAAATTGGTGTGGGTTTAAGGGTAGATATGAGACACAGATTTCTCCCAGTCATCTTTAAAGCATCACTCCTTCCCCACATTCCCCGAATGACTCAAAACCAAGCAACTGAAATTCAGGAGCAAAATGGCTAAATTTTAGAGCTATGCTCCTGGGCCTCAAGAGTAGAGTTTTAAAGGGGGGGAAGACCTTCTGCTTTCATCCCAACCCATATTTGGAAGAACAAAACACCATCATAAAAAACAGGCTACTATCTAACTGGAGTTTAGCAGTGAGATTCCAGGAACTGATCATCAGATCTCCAGTACTGGGGCTGGAACGTGCTTGAGAGAGAATGGAATGCTATGATACTGATAGCTTTGTAGTAGAATAGACAAGACAATGAGATAAATCTGGATGATGTTGTAAGAATTGCCAATTTGACAAGGTTTTGCTTCTGTACAAAGGATATTTATTTATTCATATGTAGATTAATTCACATACATGCATCACATTTCTATATTGCCTATCTCACCTAAATGGCTCTTGGTGGTTTACAATTAAAAAAAAGTTAGCAAAAGAAGAGATCCAGGGAATTGCTTAAGCTCTTGCTAAAAGAGGAGTCACTATTGACTAGGGTTGTGAAGGAGCTGGCAGACGTGATCTCAGAATCACTAAACCATATCTTTCAAAAAAATCCTGGAACCTCAGAGAAGTGCCAGAGGACTGGATATGGTTCCAATCTTCAAAAAAGGAACCAAAAATGGATCCAGGAAACTTCAGACCAATCATCCTGACGTCAATTTCATCTGTCTAACAAAATGACATACAGTGTAGAGAAAAGTAAAGTCCTACACTTAAGCAAGAAAAACCAAAAGTACACATATAGACTGGGTTAAACCAGGCTCAATAGCAGTAACTGTGAGAGGGATCTTGGAGTCTTAGTGGACAACCAGCTAAATATGAGCCAGCAGTGTGCAGCAGCAGCAAAAACTAATTCAATCCTAAATTGCATTAATAGAGGGATACAACTGAGATCAAGTGAGGTACTAATACCACTCTATAAAGACTTAGTAAGACCACACCTAGAATACTGCATCCAGTTTTGATCACCACATTATAAAAAGATATTGAGATTCTAGAAAAAGTACAGAGAAGAGCAACCAGGATGATTAGGGGACTGGAGATTAAAACATATGAAGAATGGTGACAGGAATTGGGTTAGTCTAGTAAAATTGGCTAGTCTAGTAAAGAGAAGCACCAGTGGAGACATGATAGCAGTCTTCCAATATTTGAGGGCTGCTACAGAGAGGAAGGGTTCAAAGTGTAGTTCTAAAGCACCTGTAGGCCAGACAAGGAATAATGGATGGAAACTGAACAAGGAGAGATTTAATCTGGAAATAAGGAGAAACTTTCTGACAGTGAGAACAATCAACCAATGGAACAGCTTGCCCTCAGAAGTTGTGGGAGCTTCATAACTTAAGACTTTCAAGAAGAGATTGGACTGCCATTTGTCAGAAATGGTGTAGGGTCTCCCATTTGGGCAGGGGATTGGACTAGATGACTTATAAGGTCCCTTCCAACTCTGATTATCTGTTTTCAATGCTGGGAAGATCCTGGAAAAGATAATCAAGCAGTGGATCTGCAAACTCCTAGAAATAAGCAAAGCTATTACTAGAAGCAGCATGGGTTGGTCAAAAACACAACATGCCAGACAAATTTTATTGCATTATTTGACAAAGTAACTAAATTAGTGAACCAGCAAAATGCTGTGGACAAAGTATATCAGATACTCAGCAAGGCATTTTACAAAGTAGATTACAGTTTATTTCTTGGTAAGATAGAAAAATGTGGAATAGACATCATGACTGCCAGATAGATTTGTAACTGACTGACCAACCACACTCAATGTGTGGAAGGTAGCATATAGGGGGTACCATGAGGTTCTGTCTTAGGCCCAGTATTCTTCAAAATCTTCATGAATGATTTTGGGATATAAGGGAAACTTGTCAACTTTGCCGATGACACCAAACTGGAGAAATAGCCAACATTTTAAAAGAGAGACTCAAGATTCAAAATTTTGACAGAACTCAACACTAGGCCCTATCCAACAAAATGAGAGAAAAGTAAGGTTTTACACTTATTGATTGATTGACTGATTTGATTTGTCAATAGCTTAAAAGATAATAGGTATAAGAATAAACATGAGTTATGAATATAGGAAATAGATATGAAGAGAAACCAAATGCACAAGTATAGAAGAGGAGGTAACTGGCTCAACAGCAGTAACTGGGAAGAGGGATCTAGATCAGTGGTTCTTAACCTGGGCGATATTGCCCCCCAGGGGACATTTTGTTTTTCAGGGGGGTGATGGAACGAAAAGGGGCAATGCAGGGGTGAAGGAACAGAAAGGGGGCAATATGGGGGCGATGGAGCGAGAAGTTCTGGGGATGCTTTTGAGACCTTTTTCGTACAGTGAACTGCTATATATCTGTCATACAAAAACATCAGATTGCTCGCTGTTAATGGATTGAACTGTGCTTTAAAATGTTCCTCCAGTTAGCTTCAGTACAGAACATCGTATATGTGAATACGCATTACTCACCTTCACGCGCGTTGTGCAGCAGCCTCAATCACTCTACCCATACAGTGGCTTGCCATTGGCCAGAATGGGCAGTGATGGAGGGGTGAGCACTTCTTTCGAAACATCGCATGCTGAGTGGCTGTCCCTGTGATGTCAATGTAACTGTTGAAACTAGGTTTATCAATGTCCACGTGTGTTTTATAGTGTTCCGGTGCAGTTCAAAATTTAATTTGCAGTTAGTGTCTTTCATTTCAAAGACCTCTCAACATGGCCGAGAAGAGGAAGCATTGCCAATATTCAATGGAATACCTAAAATTGGGATTCATTCCATCTCCTTCCAACATACAGCTTCCGTTTTGTGTTCTTTGTGAGAAAACATTTTCAAATGAAGCAATGGAGACTTCCCGACTGAAAAACCATTTAGTAAGAATTCATTCCAATAAAGCTGACAAACCGGTATCATTTTTCCAATCCTTAAAGGCCAAGTTTGTGGGTCGCAGCACTGTTAAGAAGTTATTTGGAAAATCGTCACTCAGTGACAATAAAGGGCTCATTTCTTCCTTTGAAGTATCTTGGTTGACAGCAAAATGTGGCAAAACTCACACTATTGGAGAAACGCTGATTTTACCAGTGGTGAAATTGATTGTTGCCACCATGTTGGGGCCCAGTGCAAGTACTTGTCATGCAATCAATTTCTTTGAGCAATAACACCGTATCAAAAAGAATTGATGAAATGGCTGAAATGGAAGAAAAGCTTATTGACACCTTGAAAAGTACAGAATTTGTGATGCAGATTGATGAGTCAACGATTCGTGAAAATGAAGCCTTGTTATTGGCTTATGTCCGTTTCANAATTTGTGATGCAGATTGATGAGTCAACGATTCGTGAAAATGAAGCCTTGTTATTGGCTTATGTCCGTTTCATCAACAGAAATAAAGAGATCAGGGAAGAACTGTTATTTGCTTGAAATTCAGCCACCGACACAAAAGGTTCTTCAATATTTAAAAAGGTTGAAATTTTTTTAATGAGAAAAACATCTCTTTGACAAACGTCGTGGCATGTGCAACTGATGGAGCTGCATCCATGGTTGGACAATATCACGGATTTCAAGCTCATCTAAAATTGGTTGTACCTGGAGTTATGACTGTCCATGGCATTGTTCATGGACAGTACCTTGTCTAAAAAAATTTGAGTGGCCGTTGCATGAGTCTATACATTACGTCATTAACGCTGTGAATAAAATTAAGTTGAATGCCTTGAACAACCAACTTTTTCACCAGCTATGTGAAGAAAATGACGAGGAGCTTGAATGTCTCCTTTTGCACATCGAAATAGGGTGGCTTTCAAAAGGAAAGTGTTTGTGGCAATTCCACGAACTTTTTGACACAGTTGTCGAATTTCTTGAATCCATTGATCCAAGTCTAAGTAGTTCTCTTAAACTTCGACATCTGGATGTAGCTTATCTCGCTGATGCTTTTGACAAGCTGAATGAAGTGAACATAAAGCTACAAGGAGATAAAATCAATTTTCTTAAGGTCAAAGGAGTAATCTGCTTATTTATTTCCAAATTGGACCTCCTTACAAACAATATGAGTTGCCAGGAGCTCTATCAGTTTCCAAGCCTTGGTAATGAACGTCAACTCCAAGCAGAAGATTTGGATGTTTTTTACTGCCACTTGAATCAACTAAAGAAGATATGGAAACCAGATGCTATGATTTGATAAATCTGGAAGTGCCCACTTGGGTGCTAAATCCTTTCACAGCAGATCTTGCACAACTTCATCCCAAACTGCAAGAGCCACTGATAGATCTCAAATACAACTATGAAGCCCAATCACATTTTCAGAGTTATGGCTATGAAGCTTTTGGGGTGAAAATGAGGAACACTTACCCAATATTGTGGGAGGAAGTTAAGTTGCTTCTTTTAGCCTTTCTTTCCACTTACTTAGTGGAGAAGGGCTTCAGTGCGATCCAACAGATCCTTTCTAAGACAAGGAACATATTGAAGATCACTGAGCACAGCAATTTAAGAATGAGATTAACAAAAATGATTCCAGATATCAAGAAATTGGCATCAGCTCACCAAGCACAAGGCAGCCATTGATGTTCTTTTTTTACTTTTTGTGTACATACATTTTCTTTGTTAATAATTGTCTCAGCTCTTATCTTTGTATTTGCTTGCATTGGATTTCACATTCCAGTTTGAGTTTTCAGCTTCGTTTTCAAATTCTTGTGCTCTGTAAAAGCACAAGATTGTATTGTATTGTATTGTATTGTATTGTACTTTTTTGGCATGCACTCCAGTTCGATATTATATTTTGGTTTCTCGGTTTTATGGTTTCAATTTTTTTTGTTGTGCTCTTCGTGTAAACTTTTAGTGTAGGTAAAGTTTTCTTCAGTTTAGGCATTAAATTTGTTACTCTAATTTTTGTTGCTTTCCTTCTGTAAAAGTTTTCTTTGGGTCTTTTTACGCTTTTTTACAGTGTGCATGAAAATATATTTTCCTCGAATCTTAATTTGTTTCAGAGATTTCATCTTGAAATTCTTAGTTCCTGCATTGTAGTTTGTTCTTGTGCCATTTTTATATTTCTTTTTGCGCCTTAAAATTAACTTGTAATTAAATCATTAAATGTTACTGGTTTTTGGGGGCATTTCATTTTCTTACAATTGAATTTTGTTTTCAGTAGTCACTGCATTTAAGTTTCTTGAATAAGATAATAATGAAATACATGTATCACGAAGTTTGGGAGTAAATTGATGGGTGGCATCAGAATTTTTCACACAGTTGAGATGTGGGAAAAAGACTGGAAATAAATTATTTGCATTGATATGATGACAATTTTAAAGAAAGCAAAAAATATGTTTGCATAAATTGAAGAATTATTTCCCTGTGTTGTGATTAAGAGGTTATGTTGGGGGAGGGAGTGATGATAACTTCCTCAATGGCTCAAGGGGGAAATTCTTTCAAAAAGGTTAAGAACCACTGATCTAGATGTCCTAGTGGACAACCACTTACTGTAGGTATGAGCCAGCAGTGTGCTGTAGATTCCAAAAAATCCAATGCAGTCCTAAACTACATCAACAGAAGGATAGTATCAAGATGACATGAAGTGTTAATACTGCTTTAAAAGACCATAGTAAGACCACACTTGGTATACTGCATCCAGTTTTGGACACCACAATACAAAAAAGATGTTGAGACTCTAGAAGAAGTGCAGAGAAGAGCAACAAAAATGATTAGGGAACTGCAGGCTAAAACATATGATGAATGGTGATGGGAACTGGATATTACCTCATAATTCTATATTCTGTAACTCTGTTTTATCACAACAAGAGGAACCACAACAAGCAATCAGTGCTATGCATTTCCATTTTGGCTTAATAGAGCATGATCCAGGGGTGGGATTCAAATTTTTTAACAACCGGATCTGTGGGCGTGGCTTAGGGGGTGGGGGTGGCTTAAGGGGTGGGCATGGCTTGGTGGTCATGTGACTGGGTGGACGTGGCTTAGTGGTCATATTGGCTGGACGTGGCCAACTCAATATCACTCACATCGAGGTACGCATCTCATCGCCTGGACTCTCATGACTGTGGAGATGCTGCAACGGTTGTAAGTGTGAAAAATGGTCATAAGTCACTTTTTTCAGTGCCACTGTAACTTTGAATGATCACTCCACACAAGCAAAGTACCAGCAAAGGAGGGGGAAAAAACTCCAGAGAAGTTCCTGAGACAGGAAGTCTAGTCCTGCCAAGAATGTAATAAGGGTTAATGGAGAGACAGTTTCTGTAAGCAACACCAGAATGTTTCCTTCCTGCCTTCCTTACAGGATTAGACCAATAATTTCTTCTAACAACCAGTTCTCCGGACTGCTTAGAATGTTAACAACCGGTTCTAGCAAATAGGTACGAACCCCTGGCCTGATCTATTACCACCCTTCTTCCTAAATAATCCCAGTGCGCAGCCTTGGACCTCAGTTGCACTACTGTATATCATCCGGCTTTTCTCTGCCTCCGGAGAGGAACCAAGAGAGATGAGAGAAATCTCCAACTGCCACCTATTCCTCACTGTTTATAAGGAAACTATTGCTAAATTACAGTGCTTGAAGACTACAGTTTTATTTGGAGAAGAGGAGCTCTCATGCATATTTCTTGAGGAGACTACTAAAAGCTGATTTCTGATTAAAGTCATTCTTAACCTTTCAGAAGATTCCACCAAGAAAGTTGCAAGTGTTTCAACTTGTAATGGAAGAAGAATTGGAATCATACTGGCTGACTGTTTGCAGGGCATACAGGGGTAGCTAATTACATCTGGGCAAACATCTTGTGTAAATCCAATTGGCTCAATTAGTTTATGCTGTAAGACTCTCTCTGAACCCAGGAAATCATCAAATTCATTTGTAAAAGCAGAGTAACATTAACCACAGCTAAGTAGGCCATACAAGTAGAGCCAGCATGACCTTATTCATTCAATTTCCCTCCTAAGGAAAAAAATATGCTAGGGAAGGAATGACATATTTTGAGTTTGGAAAGCAGGGTGTCCCAAAAGATGTCCACTTCCTTGTTGGAAGAAGATTCCTTCAGCAGGTCAAACCATAGTAGGAAACTGCTGTTGGCCAGGAGTTTCATTATATTTTCAAATCAAAGGGAGCCATGTTCTGGCTAGGATGGAAGGGTACATCATCTCAGCATCAAGGAATGTCCCATCCAGAATCCATTTGGAGTTGGGTGGTGTCCATATTGAATAAATCATCATCATCACCAATACCAAAGAAACTTACCAACCTGTGGTTCTCTAGACTTTCCATCAGCAGACAGGCCCATTGACTCCTAGCAAAAATACAGGTAGTCCTCAATTTACAGCAGTTTGTTTAATGACTGTTCAAAGTTACAGTGGCACTGAAAAATATGACATGATTATTTTTCATAGTTACAACCTTTGCAGCATCCCTATGATTATGGAATCAAAATTCAGATGCTTGACAACTGGATCATATTTATGACCTTTGTTGTGTCCCTGTCAGCCTTCAAGTTTTTCTCCCTTTGCTTTGCATCTTTCAGCTGTCATAAGTAATGGGGGGAGGAGGGGGGAATGATTATGGGAAGTGAGTTGGAGGTGTTACAAACCAGAACTGTGTAAACTGGGGGCGGGGGGTAGATTCTTGCTTAGGTTTCTATTCTATGCTATGTGCAGCTGCAACTTTTTATCAAAATATGTCAAGGGCAACGGACAGAGGCCTCATCACCACCTCACATGATGACATACACAACTTTTAATTGGATGAGCCAATTGAACTATTGGGGGTGGGAACATTGCCATCACTTTGTATATGTGATTTACGCACCTATTTTCTCAGNGTGGGAACATTGCCATCACTTTGTATATGTGATTTACGCACCTATTTTCTCAGATTCAGAATTCTTTTGTTGCTACCGCTTGATTTCCAGTAAAAGATATCTTTTCTCTGATTAATGGAGTCTAAGTATTTCTTTTGAATGGATTTTGAATAGGGCACCAGCTGACAGTCCCAAGGTCATGTGATCCCCTTTTGTAACCTTCTGACAAAGTCAGTGGAGAAGCCAGATTCTCTTAACAGCCAGGCTACTAGCCTATCAACTACAGTAATTCACTTAACAACTGTGACAAGGAGAGTTGTAAAATGAGGCAAAACTTACTTAACAAGTGTCTCGCTTAACAACAGAAATTTTGGGCTCAGTTGTGGTCATAAATTGAGGAATACCTGTATTGCCATTCTATCTCATAGTATGAATATCCTATGCATTTCATGTTGCAGAAACAGAACCCATATCCATGCAACCTCTTTTCAACCATCATATATCATTATGCAAACCGTCCCTTCAAAAACAGGAAAAACCCAAACAAACAAACAAACCTCTCCCTTTCCCTCCAATCTCTTGTGAAGGTTCTAATCTGATGGGAGAAATAAAGCTGAAAGATGACTGCTTGTTCGACAGCATAAACATCAGGAAGTGTTCTTTGGCAGGGATGATGATCCTCAAAATTTAGCTCTCCCACATTAGTCCTCACTGGCTCTTTACTTCACTGGGATTTATGCTTGAGTCTGTCTTGTATTCCAGAGAATGTTGCATAAGTTTCTCCTCACCACAATTCAAATCTGCCAAAATATGGAGACGTCAGCCAAATGAAGAAAAATATTCTGGAGTCTCCGCAACATAAAATTGTCATTGCCTGGAATCTGTGTGTATTGCTTGGCTCAGACCTCTTGGTCTGTGTTTCAGACCAAAAGGTTTGAATTACTGGGCCCAAGATAACACTACGTGTTGGCCTGTGGTGCATATCCTTGACTATCCTTCCCAAAGGCAGAGCAAGCAAAAGGAAGATTCCTCTTCCCACGGGCCAGGAAACCAAACCAGGCCCAGGAGATCTCATGTCTCCAAAGCATGCCTGTTGCTTAATCCTATGGACATTTGATGAAAAGCAACTTGGTTTTTCTTTCTTAAAGTAAAAACATCAAATAAAAATCACCCAGTTCACTATTTCAAATCAGGAAAGAAGTTTTTCAAATCCCAAAGAAGATTTTCTAGTCCAGATGATGTGGTCAGGAAAATTCATCACTATAGGGAGTCCTCAACTTATGACGGCATTGGAAAAAGGGACTTATGACTGTTTTTCAAACTTACAAACTTTGCAGCATCTCCATGGTCATGTGACCAGAATTCAGACCCTTGGTAATTGACTCATATTTATGATGGTTGCAGTGTTCCTGGATCATGTAGTCACCTTCTGTGACCTTCTGACAAGCTAAATCTATGGGGAAGCCAGATTCAGTTAACAACTATGTTATTAACCTGACAATTGCAGGGATTCCCTTCACAAGTGTGTCAAGAAAGGTCATAAAATGACCTTCTGACTTTGTTCAAGTCAAAACTCACTTGAACAATTGTCTTCATTAGCAACAGAAATGTTGGGTTCAATTGTGGTCATAAGTTAAGGACTAGCTCTACTGCAGGAGCTTCCTTGATGGCAGATAGCATATCTTCCTTGCCCCATCATCCTCTTGATATTCCAGCACTTGCATGGGGGGAGAAATGATGCTTCCAATGGCCATGAATTTAGGTCTTTCGGATTCAGTCTGTCCTGCAGAATGACTAAAACTGTCCATGTTCTTTTAGACATGAATTGGCAGATTTCAACTCAGCATTTAATTCAGTTGAATGGTATATTGAAATCCAGGTTGCAATTTCCAGAAAGTTATTCTTCCTCCACAGAAAGAAAAGCTTGAAGGGAATATTAATATATTTAGGAGGTTAAGAATTTTCTCAGAATTTTACTGGTTTGGGATGTTATTGATAGAGAAATAAATCTGGAATTTAGCCCAGCTGAAGGTATCTGGGAAGGGAGGGAGGGAAGAAGGCAGGAGTTCAGTGAGCTTAAATGAGCCTCATTCTTGCTGAGCCTGCCTTATAGTACTTTGTCATTTGCCCAGCATGCAAGTAGTCCTTGTTTAGCAACTGGCTTCTTTAATGATTGCTGTAGTTATGATTGTGATGAAATAGTATCTTTATAATCAAGCCTCACATTTATAAGCTTTGCAGGTTTGTAAAGCAAAGAAAAACTAAAGTAAAATTATAAGCAATGTCACAATTTCACTTAGTGACTACTTCACTTAATAACCAAGTTCTCAGTCCCTATTGTGATTGTTAAACACCTTTATCAAAACATATATGTGTTTTGCATTGTGGATTTCCTGACATCACAGATTGTATTGTTCCAATAACCAAAATAACTGAAAGCAATTAGGATTAAGATCAAATGATTGTAAGATGACATCAAATGCATGGGGAAATGAAAAGATTTGTTTTTCTTTGTGGATCAAACTACAATTTGGAGGTTTTGAAATTTGAGCAAGGGAAGGAAGGTAGATCAATAATAACTGTTCTTGCTGTAGGATTTCTGCAGCTCTGATATTCTACAGTGGAACCAATTTCCTTGCCAAGGACTGAATTTACCACTCCTAAGTGCAAAAAGGAGATGATTAAACCTCTCTCTTTCTCTGTAGGTTCATATGTGTGTTTGTGAGAGTATGTATGAAGAGAAAGGGAAAGGAAGAAAACAGCCTTTGGAATGATGAGGCTTCTGGCAAAATGCTGAGAAATTTTTGTTCTGTTATCTGGATGGACTCTTTTTCACAGCAGCTGGAGGACAAGTGATTCCGTTTGCTTTTTTCAGATTTTGTTATTGTGACATTCTTCTTATCTCCAAAGAAACTGGGAACACCGTGCTATGAAATGCATATTTAAAACATTGAAGCCTATTTTGTTTTGCATTTTAAATAGCATTTTAAATTGGGAAATCAAATTATTTCCTGCTGATTGGCCATGAAATAATGCCCAGGGAATAAGGCTTTAAAAATAAACAAATATTTACTCTACAATTTGGTCTGTGTTCATATACTGTATGTGTGTGGCCCAGTGTAGCTTTAGGGTACAGATACACCTCATTGCAGTTGAAAACCAGGAACCTGGCAGCACCTTTTCAAACCAGCACATTTTTATTAAAAGGCAAAGGATTTTGTGAACTATAGCTCACTTCATCAGATGCACATAGTGGCTAAACAGATAAAGGATTTAAAAGGGGATGAGACTGTAGAGCAGGATGGGAGGGGAAAGTAGTTTAGTTATGCAATTGTGGACAACTTATGAGATAGATTAACAACATCAATTAACAGTATCAATGTATTATTGTAATGAGTTGAAATCCCAATGTGTGTTTATTTATCACATTTATATAGCGGTACATCTCCAAAATATGATACTGACTGGTGAATAATAGAAAGACCATAAAAGAAACAGAAAGTATTCATTATAAAAAAAATTAGTGTTTTATAGATGGCACTTAGCACCAGCAAAACTAGTGAAAATATTTAAAGGTAAATCAGCTAAATGCTGGAAGTGCCACCAAACAGCAGGAACATACTACCATATGTGGTGATCTTGCATAGAAGCTAAAAGTTATTGGACTAAATAACTTACAGGACTAAATACACATGGTTGGAAAAAATGACTAAACGACCTACAGATTTGAAACCTGAAATATTTTTATTAGGAAAGGTACCTGAAAGTTACAGTAAAGAAAAAATATAATCATACATGTATTAACATCAGCTAGAATTGTATTTGCTCATAATTGGAAAAGTGATAAGCTACCAACAGAGGGAATAGTAATTGAAAAAAATATTTGAATGTGCAGAAATGAATAGATTAACATTGGAAATTAAAGAAAAGGAAGAATCTGAATATTGCATGGTATGGGACTTGTTTTACTAATGGTTAGAAAATGAAATAAATTAAAATGGCTTAGATGTATATATAAAGCAATAAGAGAAGCTTGTGAAATAGATATATTGGATATTATTTATATGGGAAGTAATTATTATTATATTGTTATATATATTGTTATATTGATAGGAAGAATATTAATTATTAATTGTAAGCACATGAAATATGTACCTAATCGACACACGGTTGAAATGGAATGGATGTATTGTATATATATAAAAAAGTTAATAGTATTATTTTTAAAAAACTAGGGAGCATCTTTGATATTATATACAATATAGCCATCTGACCAGTTCTCCATTTCTCTGAGATTTCCAAGTCTGTGGACACAGCCACATTTTGAGGAACATCTGGAAGATTTGCAGAGATGGGTTGTAACTCATCTTGGGGGCAATGCTATTCCACAATGCGGGTGCCACAGCAGAAAAGGCCTATCTCCGGGGCCTCGCCAGATGTTACTCCTTAATTAAGGCTTAATTAATAACATGCTGGACCTGATGGGATGGGCATATATATGAAGAGATGGTCTCTCAAATTCTCTGGTCCCATGTCATGAAGGGCTTTAAAGGCATTTTTAATTGCTACCTGGAAGTGAACTGGCAACCAATGCAGATGTAATATGGGCCATCCTAGGAGCATACATACGGTAATGGTATGTAAGAATGACCTTGAGAACAAAGAGAAGAGATTCTTTGTAGGGAATGATTAGATAACAATGAGGAGAATGAAGTAGCCCATAGCTGAATAATAAAGAAACTTAGAACAGGATCCATCCTATTTATCAGGTGATAAAGAGTTGGTGGAAGATTTTATACTTTCAAATTTGCATCATTGATGTAGGCCAGACAGGAAACATGATGAGATGTTTCTCCTTTATTGTAAGTCTACATTAACAGAATCTTTCAAATTTGAAAGTACAGATTTCTTAACCTCCTCTTTTTACCGCCTGATAAATTTGGGTGGATTCTTTCTTTCATCATTGTTCAACTATGGGCTCTCCCACAAGTCCTCACAAGTGCAATTGGATTGGGGAAGGACACTATGTTTCCTATTGTCCCAAAGGTGCTTTTTCAGAAGGCAACTGGACTTTCTTGTATTTTTTCTTTTGAAAATGTTTCGCTCCTCATCCCAGAAGCTTCTTCAGCTCTGACAGGATAGAGTGGGATGGAAGGATTTATATTTCACTCCATTCAAAAGAAAAAACAAGGAAGTCCAGTTACCTTCTGAAAAAACACCTTTGGGACAACCATGACCTAGATGACTGAGAATCTCTACAGACTCTCTTTCTTATTTTATAGAACTGAGATAAACAGAATTCATGGAAAGCGTGCCAGTCACAAAGCTGTAAGCAGGTGCTGAAAAACAAAATAGAGCAGAGTTCTTTTCCACTGGCATCTTCTCGAGGCTACTTTCTATGCCCCTGAAAGCCCTCCAAGGTGCAGAAGCATTCCAAAAGCAGATGTTCAATAGATAGCTATGTAATCAAATTGTTTAATATGGGGAGGGAGGGGGGAAATAGAGAGCAAATGACTTCTTAGGGTGATTTCGTAGTTCTTTATCTCAGTGGAAAAGGAGTTTGCCTTGAACACAATATCTTAGGGTATTAGACATGAAGGAACTGCAATTATGTGTCTGTCATCATTTGATTCTTCCGTGTATGCTGCTCATAACTAAGCAAACCACATTCTTCCTAGCCTCCATAATCCCAGCTGTCCCTTCCCTTCTTTGGGGGAAACAAGTCACAGCTTGATTTGTAGTTGCCTACTAGTTGCTAATCTGCATCTCAAGACATTAAGTCTATAAACATAATCACAACACCCATGGAAGCGTACTATTTTTTATTTTCATTTTAGCCCATTGAAAAGGCAGAAGCTGACTGGAGCATGCTTCTCCCAAATCAGTTTCACCTGAAGTCTGCTTGGATTCTCAACTTTTTTTTCAATCTTCCTCTTCTGTTCCGCATTGCCATCTTAGCAGCAGGTAAGAACATGCCTAATGAGAATTTGGAAGCCAACCAGAAAAGGGTTGGTCTTCTCTTAATAATACAGTAATTTCCATTGAATACCACCCCATTTGATGCTCTGCGAGCAGTAAAGATGGGGGTAGATGTTTCATGTAAACTCCTTCCTCTGTCCCATGCCTTCCAGCTCTAGATATCTCTCAGTTATCAGGAAATGTGACTGATCCAGAGGACGCTACCTTTCAAGGGAGATTCTGAAAACTTCTCCTGCTGGTTATTGTGCCCATCTCAATAGATCAACAATCTGGATTTAATTGCCACAGTGAAGAACAAAACTTCTCTGGCACCAGGTAGGAAAAGAGCTAGCTCATTTTTTTTTTAATAGGAACAGCTTTTCAGGTGCTCAAGAACTTTCAGATTCTCAGAGCTCTAAAGTCCAATATTTTACCTCCTTCTCATAAAGACAGGTTAATCCATTCATGGGAAATGGAAGTTTCCTAACCAAAATGAGTCGACTGCCGAAGTATACATTAATGCAATAAACTCAGCATATGCAACTTATCATAGATAAGCTTTATTGCGATTAGTAATCCTTTTTGATAAGCACAGATTGTTCCACAATACTTAATTAAATTATCTGTACAATTGGAGTGCTTCAATCTGTTTAAGGAAAATGACACATGTGTAGCTTGCTTGGTCTGGAATGGGACATATGCTAGAATGCACATCATGCTGTTTTAGGTATTATTTTATATTTAGACTCCATGCTTGCAAAATATAATTTCATATGAATGTTCAAAGATGTGTCTCCCTCTTATTTTCTGGCATCCTTATAGCTAGACCTCTTGAGAACAGAAATAGGGTATAAAAAGCAAGATGTCTGAGATCTGTGAAATGCTTGTGAAGCACCATCACTCACCTTCCTTAAGCCAGACAGTTCAGTGGATGGTGATACGCCAAAGGAGAAGCTGAAAGCACTCCATCAAAACTGTTGTGAATGGCTCTGAAATCTAACAATCAAAGAACAAACACAGGTTCGGCATATCATATTTTAAGGGGGTGGGTGTCTCTAACAAGTTATCTTTTCTTTGTCTACTTTTAATGAAGAGGCTCGTTGGTCTTCTCACAATGAATTCCAGATGTAGTTTTTTAATTTTGTCTAATGTGAAATAAGTGTTGGTCTTTTTTTCTCAAAATGTTGGAGTGCACATTCCTTGAGGTTTTGTAAAAAAAAAAAAAAAAAGAGTGCAGCTAAGGAACCATGAGTTAGAGCAGCTTATTTCCCCTGTGGCCGGAGAAGGAAATTGCAAATCCTTAAGACCTTGATGTCCATCAGGTACCTTAAAATAGGAGCTTGTGAGAGATACATTGGGAGAGACCAGTGATTCCTAAGAAAAAGGCTGGAAGTGGCATGAAAAAAAATAAACCCTCTGCATCGTAGAATTAGCATAATATCTGTAGAGGGTAAGTGCCTTGCAGTCAGTGAAGCTCTTTGTGCAGCTGTCAGTGTTTTGGGCTGTGGTATAAGTGATATAAAGTGTGGGGTTCTTTGATTCCAGAAAACTGTGTTAATTTGATAAACTATGGATAAATCTGCCAAACAAACCCAGCTTCAGAATTTGTTGCTCAAGAAGATAGTTTTGCCCACATATATGGAACTCTATGTTGCAAATGCAAAGCTAGTAATTCATGTCACAGGGGTATTGCTTGGTGAATGAGCTGGTGGAGTGAGGCCAAGGGTCACAAGTCTCATGGTGACAATTGGAACATAAATCTGTAGGTTTCTTGACTGGAAGGAATATTGGCGTCGCAGAGACTCTAGACTTGGCTCAGAGCCATGAATACCCTTAACTATAAGATACAGCGCTAAGAATGCATCCATTTTAAAACCATAACCTAAGAGTATTTTGATATATTTGTCTGGGGATGAAGGAGTTAGTAGCTGTGCACTGGAAGCACAGCTACTTTTGGGGTATCACAAAGAATCAGGGCTCAAACATTTGTCAGTTTGGAACTATGTCACACTCTCCCTTCTCAAAAGGATCTGTCTGAAGCCAAGTTCATGCCTTGTTTATGTCCCAGAGCCAATTTAAATTTCTCCTGGGAAGGGTCTGGGATTTGAGCTTGAAAAATGTCAGGACTGTCTATTGCACTGTATGCAACATATAATTACAGCTGGAAAGGCCTCAATAGCAGGAAAACATTCCAAACCCATAATTTTTCAAGATCCTTCTTTGCCCAAACCATCTTCAGTTTGTCAACAACCCTGGCAAAACTGTCTCCAGCTTGGACGCAGCTGTCTTGCCAAGGCTCTATTATGTGCCAAGGGGACCAATTACAGGCAAGAGGTGGGGTGGGGTGGGGAAAATCCTTCAGGCTGGCTAGCTCAGATTGGGTTAATTATTTTGTGGAGTATTATAGCCCAGGGATTCTCAACTTTGACAACTTTAAGATGTGCAGGTTTCAAATCCCATCACGGCTAGGGAATTCTGGGAGTTGAAATACATGCAATTTAAACTTGAGAAGGCTAAGAAACAATGTTCTAGTCTGCCTCTAGCTTCTGTGCAGCCTTTCCTTTGTTCAAAACTGGAATCTCCTGGGAAAGGAGAGAATAAGTCCCTTATTTTAGCCATCTGTTGCCTTCAAAATGTGCTGAAATGATTACATGGAAGTTTGGTGGTTGAAGAGCTGTGCATCACATGAACACTGGATTGGGGGAATCTAAGCTAAGGCTAAAAAAAAGGTGTCTATTTTTCAGACTATTTTGCATCCTTGGCTTTTGAATGATGTGCTATTGCTCATATTCCAAGACAATAGTGGTCGAGATCAGGACCAGGACTTTTGATTTCATTTCATTTACTTTTTAAATGTAATAAGATTAGAGAGTTTAATACTGTTTTCTGTTTTGTTGTATTTTGTATTGTTACCCTCAAAGGGGGGGGGGAGAAATGTGTCATGTTACATGAAAGGATGAAATACACCCAATATTCAGCTAGACTTAAATACACCTAATATTCAGGTAGTATTGTATCGAGGGTTCCATGGGGTACTTTGACTGTGGTTGTTTTCTTGCAGATGTTTTTATTACCCAAATCAGATAACAGCATCAGGACATCTTGTTGTACAGTCAAATGAACTGCTACCAGTAATAATTTAAGAGGAAAAAATAAAGAACATGTGAAAAATAGTGGAAATGCAAGGTCAGGTTTTGAAGGCCAATTATTATCTGAATATTTGGCTTTAATTATCAGCCTAATTAAGCAATAATTAGCAATTATCACTGGTCCCTTCCCCTCCTATTTTCTCTGCATTTTACATTTTACATTGTCTTAACTGTTCAATGTGTTTCTCAGTTGGAAGCTGGGTTTTTTTTTCTGATTTGTGAGGTATCTCGTTCAAAAGGCCAGCAATCCAGTGTACAAAAGTAACTTCTATAATATTGTACACCAGTTTGTAAAGGATGGTAGAGTTTAACTCACACAAGTAGCTCACAAGACAAGGCAACAAATACACACTTCTTTTCTACAGTTAAATGCTAGCTTCCTAGAATCTGCATATTGACAGGTAAAGATAAGAATTGGGTAGGCAATGATTTTCCCTGTGACCCTCTGTAGAAGTGAAAGTTGGATTCAAAGAAGCAATCTAGAAAAATCAATGTTTTTGAACTTTGTTGGAGAAGAGTCCTGAGAATACAATAGATAGCCAAGAAAACAAAACCAATAGATCCTCTAATAAATCAAACAGACTTACCACTTGAAGAAGATCATGCTTTGGACACATCATGCGAAGACCTAGGTCACTGTGGAAGGCTCTGATGTTGGGAAAGAGAAAGACAAAAAGGGAATGGACTGATTAAGGTGGACAGGATCAATTACAGCAGCAGCAGTGAATGCACAAGGCTGAAGACAGATCATCCTGGAGAAAATCTACCTACAACCACAATTGAGTCCAAAATTTCTGTTACTAAGTGAAACATTTGTTAAGTGTGTTTGCTCCCATTTTATAATCTTTCTTGCCACAGTTGTTAAGTGAATCACAGTAATTGTTAAACTAATCAAACTGTTGTTAAGTGAATCTGACTTCCCCATTGACTTTGCTTGTCAAAATGTCGCAAAAAGGATCACATGATATTGGGACACTGCAACTGTCATACATATGAGTCAATTGCCAAGTGCATTAATTTTGATCGCATGATGCTACAATGGTCATAAGTGTGAAAAGTGGTCATAAGTCACCTTTTTCAGTGCCATTGTGACTGGTTAAGTCAAGTACTACCAGTATATGGTTGGTAGGAGTCAGCAATGACTTGATGGTACATGATCTATCAGACAAATCTTTCTGTCAACTCATAAAATATTTCTATGGTCTTTTTAGGATTGCCAATAGAAAGAGGGGGGGAGCAGTGCAGCAGCTTGGAAATTGAAAGTGCATTCCGTGAATAGTTTTCAAAAATAGTAACTAGATAACTGAAGCTTCTGCCGGAAAAAATTCTAACTTGAGAACATGATTGATGACCCTTGGCTATGGATGTGTCTCACTGGAGAATATGAATTACGATATACCTAGAGGGTGGGGAAAAAACTAGGGTCAAGGTTGACAGTGAATTATGTGTTTCAGAGTCGGCTACACCCAGGCAGTGCTGGACATGTTAATTCCCAATAAATCCTTCTGAAGTTTTAGAAGTTTGGCTCAAGACTCATGATTAACTGTGGGTACTCATGGGTAACTGTCAGAATCCTGACACTTTGATTGCACAAGTCTCATAGCTCTTGTTCTAGATCAGGGGTGTCAAACTTGATTTGATTGAGGGCCACATCGGGGTTGTGTTTCACCTCAGGGGCCTGTGGTGAGTGTGGGCAGGATGGGCATGGCCAGCTCAACATCACTCATATTGGGGGCACCTGGACTGGCCCAAGCCCCTAACAACTGTGATGGCCTTTTTTACCTGCAACGAGCTCCTGCAACACTCTGTCAGTGAAAACAGAGCTTGGGAGGGTCACCTGCAACCCTCATGAGCTCCATTTTCACTGGCACCATGGGCCAATCCTT
The DNA here is from genome assembly GCA_004320025.1 of Laticauda laticaudata. Lineage (NCBI taxonomy): Eukaryota > Metazoa > Chordata > Lepidosauria > Squamata > Elapidae > Laticauda > Laticauda laticaudata. The sequence continues at coordinate 22,166 of BHFT01019947.1, forward strand.
CGCTGTTTTCAGGGCAGCCCCACAGGCCAGATCTAAGAACCCCACAGGCCAAATCTGGCCCTCGGGCCTTGAGTGTGACACCCCAGTTTTAGATGTTAGCAACGCAAGTCAGTTGTCTCCATCCAGCAATGAGAGGAAGTCAAAAGGTAAGGGGAACTGGGGTTCTTTGACAGGCCAGTTGCAAGGCCATTGGCAGTAGGTTTCGGTGAATTAGTCTACACTTTTTAAAATGTTCTTTTTTAAAAATGCAGGGAGTTTTTGTTCTCTGTTAATATTCAAACAGTGTAATGAAGTTTATTTATTTTTTTAGTTCCAGATGAAAATATATACAACTTTTTATATTTTTATCCTCTAGGTTGCAAGCAAAAATATATTGAATACACTTTTATTGGGAAATTGCATTGCACACATTTGAGAAAGGCAAATATAGGAAAATAATTGAATTTTGTTTGTTTACTCAATTCAGGAAGTATAAAATTAAGTCAGTTCATATTTTCAGCACATACTAAACCAATAACATTTTTATCCTAAGATTAGTGCTTCTAACTCTTTGCCCGAGGCACTGCCACAATTCTTGGTTCTGTCATAGAGCTGAGCTGAAATTGTTTTTTTTTTAATTTTGTCACTTCACAGCAGCCTGCAGAGAAAGGCAGAGAGAATTGTTTTCATTCTGATTGGCTTTATGGCAATGCCAGGTAATGACATCAAAACAATGTGTTCTGCTTTCCGGGGACCAAAACATCTATCCGTCCCTCCCAGTATAGCCATTGGCTAAGAATTGTAATTGCCAAAAATTGAATGGGGTTCAGAGCAACCTCCAGAATGCAGCCTCCAGTATTATGCAGCATCCAGTGAAAATTTCACAACATTCTGGATGTTGCACAATTCTGGCCTTCATCCATCATTTCCAACTGACTTGTGGAAGGAAGCTAATGGACAAAAAGAGGAGAGAGTCTCCAGCAGGAGAGAGCAAATATAGGGTGGATGTTCACTGGTCCCACTTGTAATAATACTGCAAAATTATCCTCAGAAATGAAGCATTGGCATGACTGACATTCTTATTGAAGTATTCAGCCTGCAGACTGTAGAGGAAGTACCTAATACTCTTATTGAAACAAATATTTCCTTGTCTTACATGTTTTCAACCTGGCATAGTAGTGTATGGGATTTATACACGCACACAGAGAGAGAGAGAGAGAGAGAGAGACAGACAGACAGACAGACAGACAAGAATTCAGCCAAAAGATCCAAATTGCCCCTCTGTTGAAGAGAATGAGCTATCCATTTTTAGCAATGGATATTAATTGGAACAATGGTCAGCTTCGTAAACTTTCAGCTATTCTCCTAGACAAAAGGAATAACTGGGTATAACCTGCAGTTTGCTTGTCAATTAAGTTGCCATCCAGTTTTGAGGATATACTGTTTCATTGGTACTGCTGAGATAAGATTTAATTGCCAATCCAGTCAGCTCAATCCAGTACCTTCTGAAAAAAACACCATCTTGTTTTTTCATCTCAAACAGTAAAAATATGGTGATTAGAATCTCCCCTTGATAGTTGTCTCAACATATTGCATTTAGTTCTGTCAACAAGTTGCATTTAGACAAACTACACCTTGTCTATGATTGTTAGATATCAACCTGAGAGGAAAGAGGGAAAGAGGAGAGAGGAGAGAGGAGAGGGGAGAGAGGAGAGGGAGAGAGGGAGGGAGAGAGAGAGAGAGAGATGCTAATTCATTGGTAATGGTTGACTGCTTGAAAAGGTGAGAACCATGGGCTTGTTGTTTCAAAGATCTGTCAAGTAAAACAAGTCGACTCTGATGTTATGGGTCATTTGGAAAAGCCCACGAACTAAAAGAATATGTAGATATGTGAAACTCTTACAAGTCATTAGAATGGCAACTCAACAGTCTCTCTGAGCCCCACCGGTTTCCCCAGTTGAAATGTTCTTGCTATCTTGAAATATCCTGAATGGATATTTTAATTAAATGTATTCCTCCCAGGGGTGCAAATGAAAAGAAGGATTGTATATGCCAAACAATGGGAAGAATAGTGTTGTTGAGCAAAGCAGCTTCACAATGGGCTTTTAAGAGAAGTAGTAGGGAAGCAACCTCAAGTTTTGGAGAAAGCTGGACAAGAATATGTATCTTAGTTGGAGGTTTTGTACACAAAAAGCTGCCAGCAAGAAAGTTGTCCAGGCTAAATACAGAACTCAGCATTGCAAATAGAATCCATTCTTTCCCAGTAGGAATATATTCTTTCTTTCTCTAAACCAGAGATGGGCAACTCCTAACCTACAAGCTATGTTCCCAGGACCAGGAAGTTTTTCAAGATCAAACAACCAAGTCTTCACAGCAATTGACAATGTTCAATAGATGAATTTGTTGGCCTTTTTAAGCATTAAAGAAAGCCTTCAAACAGAGATGATAACCCTCTACCAGTTTTAATCTATTTTGCTTTAATCTATTTTTGCTTGTAGTCCCTATAGCCTTCAAAGAATGGATGGGTAGGTGATAGAACATGTATTGCCAGACCCCATTCTGAATAATAATTCTTGCTCAAATGGCTGTGGACTTTATGTCTGAGAGTGTTGCCCTGCCCATCCAAATGTGAGACAAGCACATGTGGCTCAATAAGATTCCCAGCAGCTATTGCCCCTTTTAATGAACACAAAGTCAGAATAAATGAGGAGGGAATGCTCAAAGCTGCAGAACTGTAATGGTGACCATTTTTTCTGGAGAAGAAATTGAATGACCTGGGAAGTTTCTTTTTAAAATGATGTTATCTTGAATATTATGCTTCAGTGTGAAACACACATGGGGATTCCTTTGCTGCTGATCTTGTAATCCATGACAACCTGCAAGACTCATATCTACTATTCCTCCTCATTGGTAATTGAGCAACCCAAACTAGGACAATACACAGAGAGATTTCCCTCCCTCACCAACAACCCACTGAAATTCCCTTCCTTACTGCTCTGTTAAGAGTAAAGAAGCAGCAACCACAAAGATAAATTACTGTGGAGGGATGAGGATAGATGTATTCCTTTATTCATCAGATTTATATTCTCAAGGCAATAGACTTCTTACCCATCACTCCTACCAATTTATTCTCTCCACATCAATTGTTAAGGTAGGATGGAGTGATTGGTCCAAAATTTCTTAGTGAATTTTCACGGCTGACAGTCGGAGTGGGATTCAATCATTGTAACAACTGGTTTGGTGAGTGCGCACTTTGCAACTCACCTTTTGCTGCAAGCCCTGTGTATAAAATAGTCCTTGTCTAATAATTGCGATCTTGGGATGCAGGTAATTTGTTTCCATAAAAACCATCATGGTGGCACAGTGGTTGGAATGCAACATTGCAAGCTAATTCTGCTGACTGCCAGCAGTTCGATTCTCACCGGCTCAAGGTTGACTCAGCCTTCCATTCTTCTGAAGTTGGTAAAATGAGGACCCAGATTGTTGGGGGCAACATGCTGACTCTGTAAATTGCTCAGAAAGGGCTGTAAAGCACTATGAAGAGGTATATAAGTCTAAGTGCTATTGTTGTTGCTACAGAATATGTGGAATTGTCATCCTTCCACTTATCACATATGCTGAAAAGAGTGATGTATTTTAGCTCAGAGACAAAGTACTCTCTAGATGTTTTAAATGACAACTCTTGCTGACCCCATTTAGCCTGGCCAGTGATACAGTGATGGGAGTCACAGTACCTGGAATTAGGTCTTGGGTGTGATCTATGGGGTCTCTTTCTTGAAATATTTCCAGTTCACCAGTTTCTGAGAACATGTTAAGAGCACTGGGGAGAGAAATGAAGGAAAACTGAATGGCAGATCTTTGCGTGTATGTGGGCTGAGAGCAGCTCTTTACATTTTCTAGCAAGTGAAACCTACCAAACTCGTACTCCAAGAATCTCTGAAGGAAAGGAGGGGTTTGTACCTTGGGGCATCCGCCTTCATGTCCCCATGAAGATATTAAAATTCCTCTGAAATAATGGCATTCAGGTTTTCTGGCTGCAGTGTTCTTGGATTTGAAATGTGCAGTTGAAACATTTCCGGCCCATTGTAATGACATGATGCAACTGTCCAAGAGTGTTTACCTTCCAATGTTGTGAATCTCCCAGCGCCTAAGCAAATTCTTCCCCTAGGCAAAAACCCAGTTTCAAGGAATGAAATAAGCCGACTATGCATAATGTGATCTGTGCCTCCTTCTCTTCTTACTGTGGCAGATTGAGTGAGCAATACATGCCTAATACTGATACCTTTCCAAACAATCCCCCCCCCTTATATAATCACTTGTTTTTACACAGCTTTCCACATTTTTATACACTTTTTTGAGAAAGTTATGAAACTACTTTTGAAGAGTGTATAACCTCAGGGATGAACCCATTTGACTTACAAACTAGAGCAAGTGTGGTTTTGTAGCTTGCATGTTGAATGAGGTCCAGAGATAGCCAGGTTCACAACTTACCTCAGCTCCATCCTAACCCCACAGGACTGTGCTAGTGAATAGAAAATGGAAAAGAGAACACTCTGCTTGCATGTGATGGTCGTGGAAGAAAAGCAGAATATATAGTAATATCACACATCCTTACTCTGAAAGTGCAAATGAATAACTTCATGTCCAACACAAGTCAAATTTTTCTCCATCCCTAATTCAAATATTAGTTTTTGAATATATTGTATATAATAGTGATAGCATTTAGACTTACACACTTTCATAGTGCTTTTCAGCACTCTCTAAATGGTGTACAGAGTCAGCATATTCCCCCCAACAATCTGGATGCTCATTTGACTGACCTCAGAAGGATGGCAGGCTGAGTATAGGCAGAGTTAGCCTGCAATACTGCATTCTAACCACTGTGCCACCACAGCTCACTTATATGACCAACATTCACGTGATCAAAATAGATTTCAAATAAAGTTTAGGAAGCTGTGGTGATAATGTAGATTTTCAACATTGCAGTGGGACTCTAATTTAATAGTGCAATTCATCTGCAGACCCAAGGCATATAAATCCCCATTTATCTGTAATTGGTCTCTATCCGTGACAGTGACAAGAGTGGCGTCTGCAGAAATAGAGCAGCTGTGCTGTTGTGAAGATGAAAAGAGAGAGGGAGGGAGGGAGGAAGGTAAAGGGGAGAGAGAGAGAGAGAGAGAGAGAGAGAGAGAGAGAGAGAGAGAGAGAGAGAGAGAGAGAGAGAGAGANGAGAGAGAGAGAGAGAGAGAGAGAGAGAGATAGATATTGGGGTTTGCTGTCCTAACACATGTGAAGGTTTGGTTTTGTGCAAATTCATGTGTGCTTCCATAACATAGCCAGTTTGTAATTGTGCAGTATACTTGTCTCTTGTGTCTATATACAAAATCTGCTTCCAAATTTATAGTGTTTCATCAATCTTAATGATACCTTGTTTTGGGAGACCCAGCAATACATTAAATTTGGAGTGAGGCAATAGCAAGAGCTATTAATGCCAACAATCTGTGATCAAGGCACTCCTCCCTCTAAATTATATTTTTCCTCTCGCCTATTTAGCAGAAGGTCAACAAATCCAGTCAGGTTGCTGTCTCCAAGGTTATTTTGCAATCTCTCTCCTCCATGGAGAAAGCCACTGGCAATGAAAGCAATGAATTTTCCAGTCCAGGCTGTTTGTCACTGAACAAGATTCCTCCTGCATAAAAAAAAAGCAGTTTACATTTAAATTAAAGTCAGGGGAAAATATTTAATCAGAGGTCATATAGCAGCATTCTGGATAACATGGTTTCTGGAACAGCTTGGCACTCAGTTGTTACAAGTGTTCCCAGAATACCTGGCCAACATAACCAACATTAAGTGCCTATCCCTTGTCCAGTTCCAATCTTGGTTTATTTATATAGTTTTTATTTGTTTTATTTTTATTTATTTACTAATTTATTGGCTGCCCATCTTGCCCACAAGGCAACTCTGGCTGGCTTACAAGAGTAGAATCTCACTGGACAAAAATCTTAAAATAATAAGGAAGACTATTAATTTGAAAAACTTGCCTGCCTGCCAACATTTTCATACACTATCATTATTAGTAAATAAATGGACTTTGCATATTCATGGGTTTTTTTTCTTAAACATCCCAGATACATCCCAGAAATCTCCCTGAACTGAACTGGATCCCTCTATGATAATCTGACCTCACAAAGAGCTTTAACAGCCCTGCATTATAGTCCTGGATCAGTTATAAATATCTCTTCATCCTCCTGGATGTCTATGGCAGGGGTCTCCAACCTTGGCCACTTTTAAAAAAAAAAAATTATTGGTTTTTAAAACAGACATAAACAAACAAAACATAAAAACATCAAGTCATCTTCAATATATGTGCATACAGTGTGCCAGTTGGTTTACCAATTGTTTTGTGCTTCCATTTCATAGTCTTCAATTATAATTACATTGTATACAATCTCGTATTTTCAATCAAATATTAAATACATTAATATCATTATTAATCAGTCATTTGACTGTACTATTATTCGTTCATGTTTTCCAAAATGATCATACTTTACTTAATTTATTTTATGACAATTCATATTATCATCCCAGATCTATCCTAGAATCATTTTGTAGATATAATAAGAAAAGAATACATCT
>BHFT01019948.1:0-48167 GCA_004320025.1 Laticauda laticaudata
GGATGGAGCCACCCCCAAAATTTTGCTCATCTGCTGTGTCCTTTATGCATACGTTTTGTGTCCGTCGGTCAGTGGGACCTAGCCTTTAACTACCAGTAGTTAACTACTGGTAACTAGTTAACTACACCTGAACCGGTATGAACCAGCAGCAACCTACCTCTGCATCTGTCAGAAATGGTGTAGGGTCTGCTTGGACTAAATGACCTACAAGGTCCCTTCCAACTCTGTTAATATGTATCTAAGAGACAGGCAGATGAGCAAGATGAGAGAAAAGCAAGTGAGAAAGAGAGATGAATGAGAGGACAAAGAAAAGGCCAAGCAAGAGCCTAACAGAGAGAACACAATCAAGAGAGAGAAATAATCTTCAAAATCTCGATCATATGCTTGGGAATTTACAGGTAAGTCAGGAGAGATGAACAGTCCTATTCATACCACGAATCATTTCTGACAGATGGATCTGGTCACCTTTTAAACTAATCTCCCCTTCCAGCTTCAATACCACTCCAAGTTAGTGAGGAGGACTAGTGGATTTTTCCTCCCACTGACAGGAAATCCACCAACTGCATTTCTTAACTTGTCACACACACTAAAGCTTTCAGGACAGCACCACTCATTTACCTTCTGATTCAGGAAGATTACAGGTCAGCTGTCAGAACAAAGCATATTTTCAATAGCGGTAAATATCTGTAGCTCGGGTGGAGGATGAGGGTGGAGATTCAATCTCTGAGTTTGTGGGTTGGTTTCTGAATGTTTTGTTATTACATTAGGTAACATCTTCAGCAGAATTTAGGGATGTCAGTGTTAACATCTGCTTATAAGGGTTTTATGTGGAGGGCTTGTACATGCATGAAGCCCTTATAAGCAGAAAAACATTGACACTGACCTTTCTTAAATTTCACTGAAAATGTTACCTAGCCTGGTTATGAAACGTTAAGAAATCAGTCCACAAGCTTGGAGAACAAACTTTCACCCTCACAAAGCATATTACTCTAACATACTTTTAGACTGCTTTGTGGAAAGCTTATACTGAATGCACCCACAGAGAAGGTAGTCTAATGTATTGCCAATAATCCATGAGATCTTATAAAGGTGGTTTTAATCCCACATTATAGAGCTTCAGTTAGATCCCAATTTGGAATACTGTGTCCAGTTCTGGAGATCTCACTTTAAAAAGGATACCAGTAAGATTGAGCAAGTTTAAAGACAGGCTACAAAAATGGTGCAAAGTCTGAGGCACGAAATGTCAAGAAAGATTGGAGGAACTGAATATATACTGCCTGGAGGGCAGAATGGAAAGGGCGGGGGGCAGGGGCACCTGACTGAAACTTTTAAATATACTAAAGGTGTGAATAAGGTTCTAGAAAGTAGTATTTTCAATATTGAGCAAAATTCAACAATACAGGGGCATAACCTCAAACTGAAAAGAGGGAAGTTCAAAAGTAATTTTGGAAAGTATTACTTCACAGAAAGAATAATGGAAGCTTGGAACCGATTTCCAGAAGAGATAGTGGGTCAATTATCAGTAACTGAGTTTAAACATGCTTGAGATAAACACATGTCCATCAGTGAAGGGATTCAAAAATTTTTACTACTGGTTCTGTGGGCATGGCAAGGGAAGGTGACTGTAAAATCTCCATTCCCTCCTCACCCCACTAACCTACTTTCCAGCTCCATTCTCCTGTGCATGGCAACAAAAGAAGACCCAGCCAATCAGCTGGGACTCTGGAGGCAGAGAATAGATGGGGGCGAGACCAGTTAGAAGTGGTATTTGCCAGTTCTCTGAACTTCTCTAATTTCCACTATTGGTTCTCCAGAACTGGTCAGAACCTGCTGAATACCACATCTGGAACAAATGGTCCACAACACATACCTTCTAGCCATAACTGCTGCCTTTTCTTTGAGCAGAAGTAGTGAGTCCTGCTGAATACCACCTCTGATGTCCATCATCCAACAAACATTTTAAAAAATAATTTTAAAAATTCTCAAAGGATAGAGAATTCTTGATGGACCATTAGGTCTTTTTCTGCATCAGTTTTCTATGCTTCTAAAATCATGTGCACCTCATTCACAGAATGTCCCTTACCCCATTGCAACATTGGGTGGAGAGCTCTGGCTCTTATCTTGTGTAAATAGTCTGTGAAAGTCCATAACGTGAAGTCCTTCTGGAGATCCATGAATGGAGAACTTTCCTGCTGGAACTCAATATTGACTGGATTCTACTGTGAGAAACTTGATAGCCTAGCTATACTTTGCACTGCAGACAAACAATCTTTGTTTCTGATTAGAGGCATGTAAAAAAGAGGGAAGATTTGGATCATGCAATTGCAGCCCTCATTTTAACTGCTGAAAGTGGGGTGGGTTGCCAATAATTTAATGAGGCAGGAGATGAGTAAATATAAATGGCACTCCCACTCCCCTTTAATCCTAAAACTGCCCTGAAAAAGTGGAGATTCTAGAGCCAAGATGGTTTATTTATTTATTTATAACATTTATATAGCCACCCATCTTTCAACCAACTCTGGGCTGATTCCAAGCTTAACTCAAACCAATTAGGGCAGTTAAAGTGCTTGATACCATCTGTTGCGTGTGGTTAATTCCCAAGGTGTTTAGCATCACTTTTCTACCAAAGCAGGTTTGTCTCATTTTTGTTCCTGATCTTTTGTAATATGTTGAAAGGCAGCTTAGTGCAAGATCTTTGATTAAAGGTGCTTCCACTGCTTTGCATTGTTCATTCCAGATATTATCAACATCTGTATATTTGCTATGTCATACTTATAATTCAGAAACTCTTCTCCATCACTTGTTCCATTGCGACTTTTGTTTCAGTGCATTTCTCAGGAATCATGTTTAACATAGATGATCAAAATACTTGGCATAACACCCCCCCCTTCTCTACTTATTTGAATGTAGAAATAGTACTTAATCATTTTAACATCCCATCCCCTGTTTTTGGAGTGGCCATTCTCTCATATTTCCAGGCAAAACATATCTTTGAGAGATCTGTGCCTGCCTATGAACACACTTCAGTTTCTGTAGTTGAATGGACCAAGCCTCTTTCAATCTGATTTACAAACCAGTTAAACCAGTTGGAAGCCAGCAACCACCTGGATTTTAATACACAATGCCTGGGAATTTTCCCCAAATAATTAGTTAGACTGTAAGCAGCAGTAGACACCCACAAGAAGCTTTCATATGGCTCACACCCTTCCCTTCAACTACCAGAAGGACATCTGTTTCTTAAAAACAATTTTTCACAGCATATTTGAAGTCAACATTCAGTCTGCATAAACGTGTGGATTAATGAATGTATTTGAGTGTAGTGTCCCTTGAGTTTTGCAAAAATTCTCTGAATGCTTGTGATGCAGTTCTGTGTTCAGAACCACGCTTAAGGCATGTAAAATGTGCATTCAAGAATGTAATACATCTGAAATTTTGTGAGGAAATTTATACATATGGATCTTTTGCAAGCAAAATTGAGAAACTGAAATATGAATTTGCTGATGTTTTTTTTAATATAAAAATGCACTTAACTGCAGTAGATGGACATGGGATTTATGAATGAACCTATGTGAAATTAACATGTATTATGTATGCATCTCTTCTTAACTGTTGTAATGTGTTTCAAGCCGTAGGGTAATTGCTTTTCTTTGGCTGACTGGAACAGCATAAGTAGATCAAACAAGATTTCAGTTTTGTTTTTTAAATTTTCTTGCATACTGTTCTTTACTATATAGATATGCAACACATCAACTTTTCATGGCAAATAAGGGCTCAAATGTATGCCTGGGAAAATAACACCCTGGAAAGTAAACTAAAGGCTTTAGATTTTGGTCTCTTTAGCTGAAGTCCAAGCAGAGCATAGAATAAAAATACAGGTATATGTTTTATATAAGATTAGGCCACCAGAGAAGCTGCTGCATGTTGCTTTCCTGAGTTGGCAAGAATTTGGCTCTTTAATGATTCTTCCAGATCTATGGCTTTTTCATATCATTAACTTGATGTCAGACTTCCTCCTAAGGCAGTCACATACTTGGCGAATACTCAAAGAGACAAAACTACAGCTAGGAATTATATTATTGTAGCTCAGGACATATAGCTGTTACAACAGTTGGCAATCCCTGAAACAGAACATAAACTTGCTCCTAATTCCAATACAACATCCTCTTTTTCCCCCGGTCTATAATTGTGCAACAGATTTCTCACCTTCTGTTCCTCACATAAAGTGTTAATATTACAGCAGTTGCCTGGTTTCATTCTCCACATCCCGAATCACTAAGATTCCTGACTTTCAGTATAAGAAAATAAAATTGTGATGTTCACATTGTGTGTGATTTTTAAAGAACTCAGCACGTTGGACCATTTCACACAGCATGTTGAGACAATGGCTAGCATTCCTATTTTACTCTGAACTACAAGCCACCCAACTCCTTTCTAGCTTTGGATTCTTCCTCATGGCTAAATCAATATGCATTCTCCCAAGTTTGAAATAAAAGAAAGGTACATTACAAAATTTGTGCTGCTTCAATGACTGTACTCTAATCTGTCTCAAGAACAAGGCTTGCAAATGTCCCTATCCTTATTGCTTTCATCTGTGATAAATTAAGGACATGGTTGAGTCCCCTGCCTGTATTTCCTTTTACACCCACCAACAGCAGCTGGCAGGAAAAAATACTACCCATTACTGTAAGGTGGGCCTTGGTAAGAGTGGCCAGGTGCAGGGGTCAGAGTTATTACTTAGCTGAGTAAAAGGTTGTTAAAACATTGCAGGTGGGCAACCCATCACTCAGCCTGTTTCTGAACACACACCTACTGAATTTTAGGAAGACTGCTAGAATATGTCCCCAAGTTGCCAGCTGACATTTCAGTGGGTCTGAGAAAGTAAGTGATTGAGTGGGAGGATGCTCACCTAACACTTCAGAAGAGCTCCATTCCCACTTCATTCATCTATCCTCCTCACTAATGGCCAGGCTATTTTTACTGATAGATTTAATGGTCTTCCTGTCCCATGAATTAAAAGGGGAACTGTTAAAACTCTTGTCACTTTCATACAGCTCCAAATATATCCCACGCAGAGAACTATTGCAGAAAACTTTTAACACATTCATTTTGGATGAATCAACAATACATCTCTTTTCTAGTTTAAATTGGGTAGACTTCTTTTTTTTTAACTGATTGATCTACAGTATTTTGAAACATCGCTGATTATGTCTTTCGTAACAGGTCTGGTAATCTTTGAGAAGGCCACAAAACCAATATGTAAGGGGAAAACTCATGCTTGGAGCAGCCCCATTCATCGAATAAGAACTCCGCAAACACCAGCTCCTGTCAGTGTCCTTACCAAGAGTGTGAAGGAGGCATCACAGACCATTTGTACACCATTTGTGTTAGAAAAGGTGGCAAACACTACTTTAAAACTGGTAGGACAAATTTAGGCAACCTCCAAGGTGATTTGTGAATGGCACAGTGTTCTTTAAGGCTGCATGATGGAGATCATGTGAAGAACTCTTAAGTTTATTGTGGTAGGTAAACTCAACCTCTTAATCGGATATCCAGCTCATTAATATTCTCTACTCTGGGCAGAACTGCCATTTCATCTTGGCCTTCACCGCTTTCTGACTGATGGGAATGAATGATGTTGCTTTTTCTCCATGCTGGCTGGGGAATTCTAGGAGCTAGAGTCTATGCATCTTTTAGTGGACAAGATTGACAAACTCTGGTCTTATATAATGCTGTGACATAGCCAGCACTAGAAAGGCCATGAATCCACTGCATTGATTGCCTCCTTATTCCTGAGATGGGGAAGAATTAGGGAAAAATAGAAATAAAGCAGCATAACGGTAAGAAAATCAAGACTGAAGAGGAACCCTAAAAATACGTGTTTTCAGTATTTGGTGGGAATAAAGGAGATGTTTCAGTCTCCTGAACATGAAAATGAAAAGCATCACAGGCAAATATATTCAGTAGTTTTTGAACTTCTACCTCTTTTTTTTTGCCACAAAAAAGAAAAAGGAATAACTAATTCTGGTTTCTCAACATATCCTGTGTTCCTCACTGTAAAAAAAGTGACAAAATGACATTTCTACATCAAAAGATCCTTTATTGACATGGATGTTAAAACTGCAGGAGCAGTGAAATGCAACTGCCTGAGCCTTGGGAGGCAGTGGTATTCAACTTTCTTCCATGTTGTTGCTGCACAATTCTTACCTATGTGGGGTACACATAACTTGAAAAGTAATGTCTCTATTTTTCTATGTCTACAGAGAGTCTCACACCTTCTGGCTTTGATATCCTACTGGGATCTCACAGCCATATGCTATTACAGTATAAATAATTCAGAATAAAAAGCCATCTGGTCCTTCAATTATGAATGAGTCCCTTTTATTTATAAATGGTTGGACTACTGGCTACAACCTCTCTGGGAAATTTCCTTTAATGCAAAACCTAGGATCATAGAAACATACAATCACACACCAGGCAGGGCCATTTAGTCTATCTAGTCAAACACCTCATTCCATTCAAGAATCCAAATTAAACCTTTCTCAACAGATGTCTGTCTAGTCTGCACCCAATACCTCCTACCACTCCTTGGGCAATTGGTTTTATTATTTATTTGTTCCATTTATAGAACCACCCACCTGACATTCAACTCAGGGCAGTGTACACAAAAAGCAAATAAGAACCAGCGACCAAGAATACAACATATTGCAATATATTACACCAGAGGCGGTTCCAACAACCAGAAACAATCAATTATGAAAGGCTCACAAAATCTCCTGATCTAATGCTGAGAGAGAATCCAGACTGTCAGAGCTGTTAGGAAGGAAGACAAAATCAAGCCATTCTGATATTAGGAGGAATGCTGTTCCATTGGATAGGCACGGCAATAGAAAAGACATGTCTCTTGGGTGCTGCCAGATGTTGCTGCTTAAGTGATGGGACCTGGAGCGTGCCATCCCTGTCAGTTCCTGTCAGATGGGCAGAAATCATTGGACAGAAGCAAGCCTGCAAAGAACTATACCCAGCTTGAGTTATTATTTAACATTGTTTTTCCTAATACTCAGTGGGCATCTACTTTCCTGTAACTTAACAGAAGAACAGAACTGGAAGGAATCTTAGAAGTCTTCTAGTTCAACCCCCTGCTAAAGCAGGGAACCCTATTCTATTTCAAGTGGTTGTTCAATCTTTACTTAAAAACATCCAGTGATGGAGCACCCACAACTTTTGAATGCAAGCTGTTCCTCTGATTAATTGTTCTGTCAGGAAATTTCTTCTTATTTCAAGATTGGTTCTCTCCTTGATTAGTTTCCATCCATTGCTTCTTGTCCTGCTTTCAGGGCAATGGAGAATGGGTTGACTGCCCCCCCTCTTCTTTCTGAAGCCCCTTAGATATTGGAACACTGCTATCATGTCAACCCTAGTCCTTCTTTTCATTAAATTAGATGACCCTCAATTCCTGCAACCATTCTTTATATATTGTAGCCTCCAGTCTCCTAATCATCTCTGTTGCTCTTCTCAGTACTCTTTGTAGAGTCTCAACATATTTTTTTTATATCATGATAATCAAAACTGGATGCAGTATTCCAATGTAAGCACACTTAAGGCCCTGTCCCACTGCACTTACAGATGCAAAGAGAATGTAAAACGTTAAAAAAAGCTTGCCATCTGTTGGAGAACGCTATGCATCTGTTGTGTACTCACTGCATACGTGTTTCATACACTCTATCCCTTGAGCATCCATCCACTGCGAGTTCATCCATGCAAGAAGTTTTGAGCTGCACAAAACTTTGTGAATGGATGAACTTTCTGCCGCGTATGATGTACATCCATGACATATATACGGGCAACAAATGTTCTATGTCAGTTATCATCTGTTTAAACCGTCCGCGTATCCTCTCTGTATCCTCTGGCCCTACCCTCAACTCCACATTCCGCTGCAGCTTGAAAAATGGAAAGGGAGAAGGACAAACGAAAGAGGGCACAGGAAACGTCTACATAGCGTTAATAGCATGGAAATGAGAAGGATAAGCTGTAATGCATCTCGTATTAAAGGATTAAAAACAGACAAAGCGTTTGGTTATCTGGGATATATCTCGGAATATTTGGAAATGTCCTGCAGTATGTCAAAAGGTATGTAGAAGGACAACCCCTAGGCGGACAAACCGGATATTTCCTATAAAAAAGGGGGGAAAAATCAATCTGATCTCAGCATGGAGTCCAGCGAGGCCGTGGTGTACAGAACCTCTTTCACCCTTGGTCTTGGTCTCCCATCATCATTGTTCTCCAACCATGGATGAATTGAAAACGTCCATATGATAGCTGGCGATCATTCATCACCAGAACCAAAACCTGTTTCAGACTGGGTTTCAAACTTTTATACAGAAGGAGAAGAAGGAGACGTCCAAGAGCTGGTTGTGGGTCCAAGGATGGATCATAGAAGAATGGGTAGTTTGGACTGTATGAACGCAGTTGATGGTGGGCTGGAGGAATGAAGACCCCGTGCCATTCCATCAGCTTCATGAGGATGGCACCAACCCGCCATGTTTGGACGAAATTGTAGAGCCTCTGAGACCCAGGTTGACCCAAGCCGAGCACCAACTTCCGTCCACAACCTGGGACCCTGGACCTGAAGGGTGCACTGACTCTGGCGGCACCTTTGCCTCTGGAACCACATACAGAAACATGCAATATGCCTGGAGGGTGGCCACAAACAGCAATCAAGCAAAGTGCGTCCAGAGAAAGTGGTGCGGGCCATGCATTGAAGAATATGGGTGGAGGAAGCTCCTCCAGTGTCCCGCACCACTGGAAAGAAGGCTGGAGGCAAAGTTGCAGAGCAGTGGTTATCAGAGGGTGGAACTTTCCCACACCGTTTGAGCCCATAGATGGGAAGCATGGTGGCCTGGCCAAAGCCTCCAGCAAGGTCAGGGTCCACCTATTTCAACTACAAGGGCTCTCTTCAGTAATCATTCTCTTTGGCCCATGGTTGATGGCTGGACTTACAAGTTCATGTAGCATACGATGCTTTCAGGGACAACGGGGTCAGCATTCAGATGCCCAGGTAATAAAATGCCAGTGACGCTCAGGAGGGGCTTGAATGCAACCTCATAACTGGGTTTTTCCCAGATCCAGACCCCCCATACCCAATGAACATCTCCGCACAGATTTGCCTACTTTCATCATTTGGTGATGATGCCTTCTCTTCAGACCTAACTGCATGAAGCCGTACAGTTCAGATACCTCACACCCGTGAAGAGAGGATCTTCAACTCAAGGCTGTCCAGGCCAAGACCGGGTGGTGAGAATGCCTTTGGCATCCTGGCAAACAGGTTCCAGGTACTTATCACTCAACGCAGTGCAAGTCATGAGCCACAGCAGCTCGTGAGGAAGCCATCATGGAAGCTTGCTGCATCCCTGCACGATCTCATGCGTACCGCTAACCGAGAGTGTTGCAGAACAAGACTTTGTGGAACCGTGCAAACGAGGGAATGGGGACATGGAAGGCCGGTGAATGGAGCAAGGACGAAACCCTGATAGACACTGTGGGATCTGTACAAGGCCCCAAACTTAGAGCTTCACGTGAAGGGTAAGAAGCAGTGCACCTCCTGAGAACACTGGTGCAACTCCCCCTAGCCTAGAAGCCAGTGGAGTTGGCAAGGACAGGATGAAGAATGATTAATGGATCTTCCTTGAAACTGTCTTCTATTCACCTGATGAGATTGTGCAATGTATGTTGAGGTGTCCTACAATGAAATAGGGCATTAATGAAAGAGATTTTGTTTCATTTTAAAAATGTGTTGAATCATTACATATATTGTATTGAATAATAAAGGTCCATATGTGTTGGCAGCTGGGATGGTGGACCATACAGTCCCACTATGCTTGCACTGGAGGTAGGAATAAACCTTTTAGTTAATTCCACAACTATCCTTATCTACCACAAGCAATGCAAAGGCTTAAACCATTTTTTCAAAGTTTTCACCAACACCTTTATTAAGTAAAAAAAAATGAAGCAAGTGTCCTTAAACAAAAGATAACCTTTTATTAACTTTCTTAGGTAAACTTATGAATTTAATTAAAATAAGCAAATTGAACCAAGTAAACTGTATTAATAGTGTGTGAAGCAAAAGATAACCTTTATTAAACTTTCTTAGGTAAACTTTATGACTTTTATTAAATAAGCAAAATGAACCAAGTAAAGTGTCCTAAGCAAAAGATAAACTTAAACAAGGAAACAACTCAGTCTCTGACACTATTGTCAGTCCACTCTGAGTCATTGTCCATGTTTTCAGCTGTTAAGCGGGCAGGGACTGTGGGAGGTGGCTGTGGCTTGAGTGCTGGTCTGAGGCGACTTTGGGGTGCTTTGGCCCCGAGGGTACAACAGGGGATGGTGTGTTCAGGAAGCTGTCCGAGAGCTGATCACGTCCCGTGAGGTTGAGAGGCCTCTTCATCAAGGACCTGAGATGTCAGGCCCAAGAACTGATGACAGATTGTCCATTGACGGGCTTGGCTGTGGGGTGGAGGAAGGAGGAGTGTAGTGGGGCTGTCTGGTCCTGCAGCTGGGTGAGGAGTGGCATCTGTGGTGTGCGATGAACCTGGGCCTGACTGGGAAGGTCTGTTTTTGCTGTGGGAAGTCGCGGTAGTCGTAACCTTGGTCGGTGTGGGGCTGTTGAAAAGCCATGGAAAGGGCTGTGACATTCGCCTGGGGTGGAGGAGTAGGACTGGGTAGGAGGCAGCTTTCAGCTGGGCCTTGAGGGTTGTGCAGAAGTGCTGTGATCTTCTGCTTCATCATCTAGTACTGGGCCTTGGGCAGGTCCGTCAGGGTCTGGCTGCACGTAGGTGATGAAGTGTGGGCGGCCTGAGGATCCTCTGTCGCAAGTGGCCAGCTGAGAGAGAAGTTCTGTGCTGGTCTTCATTGTGTCCCTGATCTCCAACAGCACACTGTGGTTCTGGTCCTCCAGTCTGCCTCTCTGCCTTGCATCCTCTGGAGCTGGGGGTGGGGGGTGGGGGTGGGTTGGCCTCTGGTGGCTGCTTCTCTTCCTCATTTGTGACAGGGGAATCCTCCAAGTCGACTGGGGCATGGGGAGTGGCAGCTGTCGGGGGGTCTCTGCCGTGGGGGCCTTCTGAAGACAACCTGCCTGGACAGGCTCCGCTGGCTCCTGTCTGGAAGAGGACTGGCTGTCCTGTGGGCTGTCCTGAGGGAGAGGGGTGTCAGAGGGGCTGCTCCTCAGTGTGGATCTCACCCTCCAGGAAACTGCACTTGGCCATGACGTACATCTCCCGGTCAGTGAGCTTGACAGCGGCCTGCCTGGATTTTTTTGAGGGTGTAGCTTGCCATAACCAGGTTGCATGTGCTTCCACCATCCAGGAGTACTTCTGCAGTGTACCCCCAGGCTCTCTGCCTCTTGTCTCTCCAAGCTGCCTGCTTCTTCTTGGTGTCGCAATAGAGTCTGTGGCCCTTTCTACAGGAGGTACTCATTCTTCCCTCAGCCATTCCAGCACCTCATCCTCATGCTCCTCGGAAACGGTGTACTGTTTCCTCTCTCCTTCTTCCTTCCCCTTCCCTCTTTCCTCCTCTGGCAGGGGCTTGAGCAGGGCCTTCAGGGGCTTGAGCAGCAGGGCCTTCAGGGCTTGAGCAAGCAGGGCTTTCAGCAGCAGGGCTTTTGAGGGCCTTGGGCTGGGGTCCACCACAGCAGCAGCAGCAGCAGGAGCAGGAGCAGGAGCAGCAGCAGCAGCAGCAGCAGCAGCAGCAGCAGCTTCAGAGTCAGTGCCAGGGGGTGGGATGCTGGTTCTGTCCTTTCTTGCCAGGGTGGAACGAGTAGGCATGGGCTTCCTCTTTTTCCCTGACTGACGAACCATGGTGTTCCTACTAGATGTATGTGGCAGCACGTCTTTCCCCTGAATGCTGACTGCATGCATGCTGCATCCTTTTATATCCGCGGAGCTGACGCAATTCATACTCCCCGCATGTGCAGTGAACGCTTTGCATCCGATATAAAATCCCGTAGCGGCATCCGCTTTGCTTCCTATAGGCGTCCGTGATGCATCCACTTCATCCGCCTATGCATCTGCCCTTCCGCTATGCGTCCGCTTCCAATTCTCTCCCTGAAGCCCTTCGGATGTGTCATCCGCTTCCATCCACTTTTCATCCACTAGGCTTCCTATGGGAACATACCACTTAACCATCCCCACGCTTACAAAAAACCCGCTACATACTACCCACGTCCGTTCTTTTCCGTTCTGTTTATGCAAATTTTCACCACTTTTGGGAGCGGATGACATGGGATGGAGCCACCCCCGAAATTTTGCTCATTCGCTGTGTCCTTTATGCATTCTTTTTGCGTCTGTCAGCCAGTGGGACCTAGCCTTTATGATACCATTATTCCACAGGAATACTTCTGGATTTCAGATAGAGCTCTGATCCAGAGGTGGAAGGGAAATGGGAATAATGGTTCACATTTTATTTCTGATGAATCTTAGCAATCTTTTTAAAAGGCAAGGATTTACAAGACTTTACTTAATCCAGCATAGGAATTTTTTTCTCTTTTTGCTACATAAATAGTTCTATAAAACCAACCAATGTACTAATAGTGCATATTATTGTTTGGCGGAGTTCAAAGAATGGTATATTATCTTGATTAAACATGGTTGTGTTATTATTCCCATATTACTGATAGTAGAGTGAGTCTAGTAGCTTTGAGTCGAAAGTTGAAGAAGGAATACAGTGGCTTATCTAAGATTACATCACCCATCAGGCAATTTATTTATTTCACACATTTATAAAGCTGTTCTTCTGGACAGTGTGCAATCAATCATTAAAAGAAAATCATAACTATTAAAATACATTAAAATAACTAAAAACCAAGGTTTATAAGGCAATAAAAAATAAGGTTGTAGAAGAACACCCACCTAAACACAACAGAATCATTGTGCAGGTTCCCCACGTGATCTCCAAGGTTGCTGAAAGAACCACATTTTCAGAACCTTCCAAAAAGCTAACAGAGATGAGGCTAACCCCCCCTTGGAAATGGTGGAGGAATGATGTTCTGGAGCAAGGGTCTTCAAACTTGTCAAGTTTAAGACTTGTGGACTTCAACTCCCAGAATTTCTGAGCTAACATGACTGGAAGAAGAATTCTGACAGTTGAAGTCCACAAGTCTTGAAGCTGTCAAGTTTGAAGAGCCCTGTTCTGGAGGGTGGGAGCCACAGCAGAAAAGGCATGTTGTTAAGGTCCCATCAGATGAAGCTCTTTAGCAGATTGAACCGACAACATATCCCTGCTGCTGTACATGACAGGATAGATAGATATGATTAGATAGAGGCAGTCCCTAAAACAACCTGGACCCATGTCATGAAGGGTGATGCCAGAGGTGATATTCAGCAGGTTCTGACCAGTTCTGGAGAACCGGTCCTGGAAATTTTGAGTAGTTTGGAGAACTGGCAAATACCACTTCTGACTGGAGATTTTACAGTATCCTTTCCCTGCCATGCCCCCCAATGCCAGAAAAATAAACACAGATGGCTGATGCTTCATTTAACATCTTTATAAACATAATAAGTAGATTTTACAAACCAGTTGTAGATTTCTCCAACATGGAGCAAACTCAGCCAGAAACATGTTGCAAGTCACTTCAGAGCAGAGTTCCAGTCTTCAGCAAGCAAGTTAGTTTCTCTTTGATTTTAGTTCAGCAAAGGCAAGCAAGAGGAGAGAAGCAGTTTCATTTTCAATAGACAGACTCAGAGCTGAATATAGTCTCAGAGCTGCAGAGCTTAATATAGAGCCACGCCTAGGCTACTTCTCGTTTCAGTTTCTAGCCTAGGTTACTTCTGTTTCAGTTTCCAAACTGACTATACTGACAACAAAAGTTGGAAAGGTTTGAACAATTAATATTAAAAGGGTAGAATGCTTGTGGGAGGGGCCAGTTCTCCCTTCTCATCTATTATATGTTTCATCAGCATAGCCCCCCTCCCCTCACCCCCACCCCAAATAGCAATGTCCGACAAATGAACCCAGCTGAGTATTTTCTAACTTCAGGAGTTTTCTCAGTTCCATTATTCACTCTCTGGCTGAATGAAATGATTTAGCTATTAATCAACCCCATGTTTAATTTGTCTTTTCGTCCTGTAGAGTAAGTGCTGCAGAACCAATTCTGGCTCTATGGCTAATGTTTTATGCACAAACACTTATTTTTGAAACATTGCCTTCAGTGAGTAATTAGAAATGATTTTAAGGCCTAGAACAGACATGCCACTCCTGATGTAAGTAGCTGAAAGTGAGGCAAGGCTTATTCACAGTTCTCAGGGGAGACGTTTTGATGACACAGATGCCCACCAGACTTACAGGGAGGTTGACAGAATAAGCCAAATGATTCACTTTACAAATGCAACTCTTATAAATACAAATATATATTTCTGAGATCAACCACCCATCAACATCTTTGTTTTTCCTTTGTAAAAAAACTGAACTCGTCCTCAGGATTCAAGCTATTGAATCTTTATTCAAAGTACTTTGTCTTTTTCTTCTATCATTAGTGGCATTTTTATATCAGTTTTCCTCCAACTCTTCCAGGAAGTATGGTAGTATCCCAGACTCTGTCTCCTTTTTGATGTAATTGACCTTCACAACAATCTGAGTTGGATGGAGGAACTGTGAGGGGTCCAATCTTGAATAGTTTAAAGCAATGTTTTTGAACCTTGGTCACTTGAAAATGTGTGGACTTCAACTCCCAGAATTCCCCTGCTGGCTGGTTCAGAAACACTGATTTAAAGCCTCCCAGAACCCAAGTCTTTCTCATCCTGGTTGAACTACTTAAAACACTAACTTACCAATGGACCAACTCAGAGTGAATTCAGCCTTTTATAGCATTCACATGTGCAAAGATTCAGACAGGCCCATTTCCAAAGGTGTGTGATTGGACACTAGGATTTAATGCACTAATATTTGTCCAGAGAGCCACCAGTAGTGGCTATTGGTTGCCTTTGTTTTGCCACTGTTTTGTTTAGCTATTCACAATTTTGTTTAGCTATTCACAATTAGCTTTACTATTCACAATTCTGATGGAGGTGAAAAAGTAACTTTATAATCAATTCTCACATGTATGTCTTTTTCCTTCTGTAAAGTGAAGGAAAGCTGAAAAAAGATAAGCACGGTTTCAGTTTTACTTAGTCATCACTTTGCTTAAAGATTGAATTGCTAGTCCCAACTATGGTCACCAAATGAGACTATCTGTACTGTATTGGATTGTGATCCAGGAGTTCTTGTGGCAAGTGTACTTTCCACTATACAACTGAGTTACACTGGCAATCTGGAGGCCCCTGTAACCAGTTTCATTCTTTTGGGGGGATTTTTTTTGCACATGGTAACTAAATATTGTTCTATGAGATTGGAAATTAAACTCACAGATTGTTGCACTTCAGATAACCTCAGTACATTATCCTTAGCAGCTATCCAGGTACTGGTGCACAGTGGTTGCAGTTAAAAATAGACTCAAATTTGGTTCCTTTGTGACAGTCTCTCATTCTCAGTTTCACCACTGAAGAAAGACAGAAGTTCCGAGAATAAGAAATAACAACAACAGAGACACAGAATCCCATGCAAGTTGCGACTATGTGTAGGTTGGTTTGCTTTATTGCTTGAGGCAACCAAGTTGTGAAGTGGAACTCTGCCATGTTCATTATCTGGAAAAAATATGGTTGGGGTTGCAACTTCAGTATCTGCATCAATAGAATGTGTTACGTGATTGAATTGGGTCATTTAAACCAGGGGTCCCCAACCACCGGGCCCTGGACCGGTACCAGTCTGTGGATCATTTTGTACCGGGCCACAAAGAATGAATAATCGTGATTAAAATATATATTTTATATTAGCTAAAGCTAAGAAGCCCTTTACTATTGGGGAAGAATTGATTTTGCCGGTCCTTGAAAAAGTGTTTCTGCGTGAAACTGGTCCCTGGTACAAAAAAGGTTGGGGACCACTGATTTAAACGTCTGGATTAGAAGGCTCTGCTTTTCATATTCTGAAATATCCTCTTCCTTGTGGCATAAGATTCATCTTGTTACTTTTCAAACTAGATCATAATTCATGGATCTATCAGCCACTTTGGTGTTAGAATTTGGTTGTTTTACATTCCGTAAAATTTCAAGATTATCACCAGCCACAGCATTGCTTGTTTCAACAAAGTACATTTTTCTTGTCTGTGAACAAGGCTTTTGATTCATTGAATTCTCAACTATCCAGTCAATGTTACTGTTCCATATGGACCAGCTGAAAGGACGCTTTGCCCACAACATCTTTTTTGGCAAAACAGTTCCAACATTTCTTGGTTGAGAAAAATTGGTGTGTGGTGATATTTTCAGAAGAAAGCTCTTTGCAAGAGACTACTCATAAACTACTCAGTTCTAGTGGAATGTCCCTTCACTGGATGGTTTGGACATTCTATTTTAGAAAGGAAACAATGACTGAATGCCCTGCCAACCACAGCAGTGACATTTGGGGAATGTTCAAACAGTTGGGGAACTGTTTTGCACAGCAAAGTGGACTCTATTAATATTTAAACCTTCAGTACTGATAAGAAGCTTTCAATTGTGGCCCATATGAGTAGCTCTTGTGAAGGAACAGAAATTCCCCAAGAGGCAAGGTTTTTTTTTTTTCAGTGTGATTCTTCTCTTTCTGCTCATGAACTGGAACAGTTCCTCCTCTATACAAAATATTGAAAGTCACTTTCTTTTCCTGTGAAATCTCCCATCTTGTTTCTGCTGGGAAACTTGAACAAAATGAGCTGCATCATTAAGGGGAAAAAAAAACCCTATTTACTGCCATATATCATGATGCAATGCAGTTATCAAATGTGGAGGAATTAATTGTATCCGATGGAGTCAGATTTTATTTCATAGTAAACACTATTAATAGAAGAGAATATCTGTAGTCACAATGAAACTGTGGGATCCTTGGTATCCTGACTGTCAAATCCTAGTCAGTTAAGGAGGAAAGCAATTGGAGCTGTCCTCACTATTTTGTTGCAGAACAAGTAAAGGAATTTGACAATTTCCTTAGTTTGAATTCATCAAATTGATTGATGGATTCCCTGGCTTGGTTTCTCTCTTGCCAGGCAAGCATTGCCTGCTGATGGGAAACAACAACCATTCGTTCTCCTTAACGTGAAAGTGGTTGTTTGGCAATTGCTTAGAAGCATATTTAATTACATTAATTAAATGAATGAAGAATGAGCCTCCCCCAAACATCATATCGCAGAAAACTTGATGATGGAACTTGCAACATTGAGATTGCCAAACTCTGACCTCCTAATAGGTTCAAATTAACCCTCTGCTCAATATAGATCTACTGCTCTCTCCAAAGAGTGTTGAATGAATAATTGAAAAACTTGTGAAGGAACAGAAATTCCCCAAGAATGCTCTTTGAAATTAATGCTCTTTGAAATTACTACAAAACCTATGTTTATAAGAGGATTATATCAGACCAGCAAAGTTATTTGAGAAGTGCTGATTAGGGACAACTAATTCTGAAGAAGAAAAGTGTCTAGCCTCAAGCAAATGGAGGATAGAAGAGCCTAAGTGGTCAAATAGAGCTGACATTATCCCAAGCCCACCATTGATGATGCATCTTGGATTCTGTCTATGGCAAAAACTGTGTCATGCAAGCAGAGAGAATATCTTAAAATTAGAACAGCTAGTTTTGTAGCATCATCAGCCTTATGATATTAGCTGGTTTAGTATTGAAATATCTGCAAAAAACACCAAGACTTCAGAGTAAGCACCCTTTCTCTTGCTTTGTGTTGTTCTGTTCTCTTTCATCTTTCTATTTGTGGTGACAATTTCAAAACCAGTTATTTCCTGATTGGCTTACAAAGCCATAAAATAACATTATGAATAATGCAGATATTATTTAAAGCACATAATTTTAAACATAATAAAACAAGGCAGACAAAATGTTTATGGATATTCTCAGTCACCCAGGTCATGGTTGTCCCAAAGGTGCTTTTTCAAAAGGCAACTACTGGTAGATTTTCCTTGTTTTTGCTTAAAAACTTCCGCTTCTCATTCAAGAAGCAGACAAAAGAAACAAGTGCCCTATAGGGAGACCAGTTGCATGGTCTTCTCTAAAGATAAAAATACATTCCTCAAGCTTTCAGATTCTTACAGAAATGCCCTACCATGTATTTATTAAAATTAAAATTCATAGAAGCAAAAAATAGACAATATTTGCAATTGTTATCTTCTCCCCATATTTGGTATAAATATTTATATAAAGATGGTATTTTCCCAATTATCTTTGAAAGGTATTCTGGATTGTACAGATAGACATATTGAAAAACAGAAGTTGTTTTGCCTCCCTGGGAATTAGAGAAATGGATGGATAATTTTTCTACCAAAGAACTCTCTATGCAGTGGTGGGATTAAAAAATGTTTACCATCGGTTCAGTGGGTGTGGCTTGGTGGGCACACTGTGCGTGTGTGTGCCAAACATGCACTTCGTGCAAGCGCAGAGGCATTCCAACTCACCTCCTGCAAGCCTGCACTCTCCCGGTCGCTTCAGCAGTTGTCGCACGACACTCTGCTGTGCCGCAAAAAGCAGCTGCACTTCAAAAGCAGAGGAAAAAAGTGAATATGGGAGCCTGGGCAGGTGGATGGGCCCAGCAGAGATTAACTAGTTCGGTCTCCACTGCTCATTGGCACAACCAGCTTGGCAGAACCAGGCAGAACCAGTAGAATACTACTACTGTCTCTATGCATTTCCACATGGAAGGTAAAATGCTTCCTTTTATTTTTAAGATCCCTTTCCCTTCTTCTTACTTCCTATCTATTTAGCTTTCTTTCCCTTTTCTCTTTCCTTCAAGCTCAATCTCCCTCTCCTGAGTTAAAGAACCTTTTTTGACTCTTATTCTTTTTTTCAAATGTTCCAAATATTGATCCTGTTGACTACAGGATGTCAGGTGCTGGAAAAAAACATGACCTGGTCCAAAGGATTAATTACTCTTGCTCAAAAATTATGTAGAAAGTAATGGAGGAAATTTTCTGGATGGAGATGGAAGAAAGTTTTTATTGAAGCCACTTGCTGCAGATGAAGCCAAAGCCAGAGTTAAATAAGGTCACAGCTAGATGTGTGTCAAGAGAACATTCATGTCTTCCTTCTCTCTCTTTGTTCAGTGGGCTGAGTGATGGATCCTCCTCCTGCTGAAGACTTGAGGGATTGCTTGCAAAAGGATTATGGAAGTTAGCCCAAGGGCTACAGGTTACATACACCAAACTAGACAGGTATAATTTTAGTCTTTTATTCCAACCTCACTTCTTTTTCCTTCTTTTCCTCAAAGGTCTAAGAATCTACTGATGAGACCTAAAAGATTCATTGAGACTTTCTGTGCTGCATCCTTCTTATTGCCAATTTCAATGATGGATACAATCCTTAGAATTCACAATTCTACCTATTGCTATTCAGCTGGAGGGGTGTTGTCTTGATCTTGAGAGGGAATGAATAGATAAGTTGACAAATAAAACATAGCACATTTTCCCAATTAAAGCACAACTAATGTCTGAAGCAACATTTTTTTTCACAATGCCTCCTTGTTATCATTGCTACAATTTTATGTTAATGTCAAATGAGTGTGACTACACTTTTGTTTCTTTTATGAAAGAAGAGAGATGGAGGCAAAATAACAAATTAAGATTCATGGAAATTGGCTGCTAGGATATGTTTCATGGTAGGCATGCTTATTTTAGGGTCTTGGTGTCTCTTCTGAAAAATAGTAGTTTTGCAGGTTTTGAGGGCAGTCAAAAATTATTCAAGGGTAAAAAGGGATGAGTGTCTGTATTGCAAGTCATAACACTTAAAACTCTGAAGATGAGATTTTATGCTAACTCTATCTTTTGAGAAGCAAGCTGAACTTCACAGATAACAGATAATCAGAGTTGGAAGGGACCTTGGAAGTCATCTAGTCCAACCCCCCGCCCAAGCGGGAGACCCTAAACCATTTCTGACAAATGGCAGTCCAATCTCTTCTTGAAAATCTCAAGTGATGGCGCTCCCACAACTTCTGAGGACAAGCTGTTCCATTGGTTGATTATTCTTACTGTCAGAAAGTTTCTCCTTATTTCCAGGCTAAATCTCTCCTTGTTCAGTTTCCATCCAACTTAATGCAGGAAAGTATGAATAGGATATGTGTTTAGTTAAGCTTGAAAAGAATTTCCTGAGATTTTCTAGTTTTATTACAGGAGGAAAATATGGATCAGCCAATTGATCATTTCCTATAATTTTCAGCTCAATATTGGTCTTCCCAAATTGCTTTTCTTCTGGAAAGAAAGGGAAAAGAAAGGAAAACACAGGGGATGGTGCTTTAGACAGTTCCCGGAGAAGTTGGTAAAATAGGATTGGCAATACTGAGCTGAGAAAAAGGAAAAAGGCTGAAGCATTTTTTTCCTGTAACACTTCTGTTTAAAACTAACAGACTCTTTTGGCTACTTTCCAGCTAATGACAGACAAGTCACAGATACCTCTCCTTTGTAAATTCCAGCTTGGCCTAAATGCATATCCTCTCTCCCAACATCGCACTGGTTCCTGACTCTGAAACAGGGTGAAGATTCCTGTTTGCTGCTGATCCAGAAAATTCTATAGAGGAATTATTGAGTCTGTCATCTGCACCTCTATAACTGTCTGGTTTGGCCCTGCAACCCAACAGGACAGACACAGATGTCAGAGGATAATTAGGACTGCAAAAAAAAAAACCCAATTACTACCAACCTGCCTTCCCTCAAGGACCTGTATAATGCTTGAGTCAAAAAGAGGACTGTGAAAATATTTACAGACCCCTCACATCCCAGACATAAACTGTTTCAACTCCTTCCCTCAAAACGACACTATAGAGCACTGCACACCAGACACAAGGACAGTTTTTCCCCGAACGCCATTCCCTCAGCACTGTCCAACTATTTACAAAGTGTACACTACTATTACTATTAATCTTCTCATCACTCCTTATCACCCATCCCCTCCCACTTGTGACTGTATGACTGTAACTTTACAGCTTGTATCCTAACGATTTTTACTGACTGTTTCCTAGTATGATTTGATAGCTTATTGTACCCTATGACTATCATTAAGTGTTGTACCTTATGATTCTTGACTCTTGACGAATGTATCTTTTATTTTATGTAGACAGAGCATTTGCACCAAGACAATTTCCTTGTGCGTCCAATCACAATTAGCCAATAAAAAAGAATTCTAATTCTGATCTGGGAAAAGTGATCGAGAGATAGTTTCTGATTTGCCATTACAGCCCTTCCCATCTTTGACCCAGCTGCAAAATTTGGCTCTTCCCAGAAGGATAGGAGTAAAAGCAATAGTGCTCAGAGATGTAATGACACATCTGCAAGAAAGAGCAGCCTTTTGCCAATCAACTTCTGACTGTTGCTCTGAGATCTGCAGAATTGGCTTTATCACAACATTTCTCAAGATGCTGTTTCCTGCTGTCCTTAAAGAGAAAATGAGCCCTCATTTTCCCAGAATGAATGAGCCCCTGGAAACTTCACCTGAACTTGTTCTTGTTCTTGTTTCAAGAGCCTTTAACAGCTAGC
The DNA here is from genome assembly GCA_004320025.1 of Laticauda laticaudata. Classification (NCBI taxonomy): domain Eukaryota; kingdom Metazoa; phylum Chordata; class Lepidosauria; order Squamata; family Elapidae; genus Laticauda; species Laticauda laticaudata. The sequence continues at coordinate 21,579 of BHFT01019948.1, forward strand.
CTTTAACAGCTGTAATCCCCCCCCCCCCCCNTAACAGCTGTAACCCCCCCCCCCCCACATACACATGGCTTCAGCTAGTGTCAGGACAAGCAATTCAATATGAATTGCTTTAATTCATATTCAACTTGAAGGAAAATTTGCTTTTGAAACTTTTTGGAAAGAGAAATAGTTTGGGTGGATTTCTCATTAGAAGGGTGGGATGTTCTTGTGTTTATGTGTAGACTAGCAAAGGAGAGGGGGGAGAGAGGAGGAGGGGGAGGCAGCCCCTGCTTTTCTTTTTTTCTTTTTAAATTGTCCAGCAACCCACAGCTTTGTAGACTCTCCAACTTTCAGTTTATTTGAAGGAAATAGATTATGGTCTGCTCCAGTGGTGGCATTCATTTTTTTTTTTACTGCTGGTTCTATGGGCATGGCTTGGTAGGCATGGCAGGGGAAGGATACTGCAAAATACCCATTCCCTCACCACTCCTGGAGGAAGGTTTCTGCAAAATCTCCATTCCATCTCCACCCCACTAACCTGCTTTCCAGCTCCATTCTCCTGTGCAGGGCAACAAAAGAAGATCCAGATGATCAGCTGGGATTCAAGAAGCAGAGAATAGGTGGGGGCAGGGCCAGTCAGAGGTGATACTTGCCGGTTCTCTGAACTACTCAAAATTTCTGCTACTGGTTTTCCATAACCAGTCAGAACCTGCTGAATACCACCTCTGGTCTGCTTTCTGGTGTGCTTTATTACAAGATATAAACAGGCTAGGATGCCTCAGTATAATGTAGTGTTTTTCACCTTGGCAACTTTAAGATGTGGACTTCAACTCCCAGAATTCCCCAGCCAGCACAAGGCTGCCCAATTTGAAAAACACTGGTGTAATGGAAAGATGTATGACCAAAAACAGCAAATACTACTGAGTTGCCATAATGTTACCCAAAACTATAGAAATTGTCAAGAGATTCTCAAACTTTCTGATAATAAGATGGGAAATTGGAAATATTTTTCACTGGGAAGAAAGCTTTGAGGAATTCCTCCTGTGAATAGATAAATTCTTCCTGTGTTTGAAGATCAAACTCAAACCCTTTCTTCACATGGAAAAAACTGATTGAAAAAGACAGGCGGATTTTGACCAGCATTATTTCTGAGCAAGGGATACAATTTCCCAGTAACTTACTGTCATCGTAAGTGAAGGGAAAAATCAAGGAGTGTTTGGGATGATCCTATCTAATTGCTGCAAAATTCTCAGACATGCCAGCTTGAATATGTGAATAACTTTTTTGTATCTTTCTGCCACTCTTGGTGATAACAGGGAAGCCTTGACCTCAGAAGGAAAATTAGATATGTTAAGATGGGTGGGATATTTTAGGAGAAAGAATCCCCACATGGCTAAACAGGACACAGACCTCGGAAGTATCTACTTCCTTATCAGAAATAAGTGGATAGAGCATTTCCTCTTGGCTAAGATGCCTAAACCACACAGCTGTTCTGCACACTTTGTTGTGGCTTCAAAAACTAACAGCAGTCCAATTTATCTTGTATATTTGTGGTCAAAAAAATTCTAGTATCTATTAACTAAGTGTGTCAGCACCAAATGTTCCTTACATTCAAACTTCTCAGGCAAACAAAGATGATGACAGTAATAAAAGTTCAGCATTTTGATTTTCTAGAAGATCATTACCTTGCTAGGATTAAAACATCACACAAATCCTAAGAAAGGAGATACTGGGAGAAGGCTAAGCTTATGGAAAAGATACCTTGTACAACCAGCAGTTTAAGAATCTAGTACAAGGGTCTTCAAACTTGGCAACATGACTGGAGGAGGAATTCTGGGAACTGAAGTCCACAAGTCTTAAACTTGCCAAGTTTGAAGACTCTTGATCTAGTAGGTTAGAGATAAAGCAGACATACACACAGCTGAGGAAAGAAAACAAGGAAATATGAAGATTTGAACTAAATCAGAGGTGGTATCAGCAGGTTCTGACCAGTTCTGGAGAACCGGTAGTGGAAATTTTAAGCATTTCGAAGAACCAACAAATGCCACCTCTGACTGGCCTCACCCCCGTCTATTCTCTGTCTCCCGAGTCCCAGCTGATAAGCTGGGTCTTCTTTTGCTGCCCTGCACAGGACAACAGAACTGGAATGTAGGTTAGTGGGGTGGGGAGGGAATGGGATTTTGCAGTAACCTTCCCTTGCCACACCCACCAAGCCATGCCCACAGAACCTGTAGAAAAATTTTTTTGAATCCCATCACTGAACTAAATAGTCATGCTGTATAACTAGAAAGGGGACTAAGTTTGCTGTTAGACTTTGTGTGATCTTGCTTGCAGGGAGGGGTCAAAAAAGTCAACATAATAACCACAACTGTGTGTCTGAAGCTCCATTCTTTAAGGCGCAGATCTTTGATGGCATTGCCATGGCTGCCATCTTGACTTTTTTGGCTCTTCCCATTGCAGAAACTTTCTTGGCCCCCACTGGAGAATTCTGGTATGTGTTACTTCATCGTCACAGCAATCCACCAGCTTTCAGTCTTCGTGGGCAGCAGCATAGCACATGTTGACCTTTTCTTTGGGAGTTCTGCAGTCTTAAGCTCAGCAGAAATAGGAAGGAAGAATATTAAATTTCATGTATTAGTTTGAATTAATCCCCCAAGTATGTTTTCTGCAGATGCCTCACATTCATTTCCATTTAGTTGTCTTGTGATAGGGGTGGTCCTTCAGTTGTTTAAAAGTCCATGTGCCTTTAAAAGTCCTTAAAAATTCCTCTGTCCAGCTGTTTTCATTTGGGATAGACATGTTTCCATTCTGAAGACCAGAGCTGGTTGTTTTTTAGTTTTTGGTTTTGACTGGTTAAGGAGACACTGAAGGAAACAGGTGAGAAGGAGGAGAGGGAAATAGAGAAAGATGATTAATTTCCTCTGCTGCACACAAAGAAACTTAACATGCTAGAATTGTGCTGGGAAAGTTAATCAAAGCTTCCTCCACCTTCTTCAGCTAGAGAGAAGCCTTCATTTTTTCCTGATGAGCACAAGTCTTTAAGTAAACATCCTTTGGCCATTCTTATTAAAACTTTGGTGGAGAGTGGGTGTGTACTGCAGTAACATCATTATGCTGGAATCTATAAACAGAGCATGTCTATGGAGAACCCTAAACTTTCCGTTGTACAATAATTTGGGGTGAGAGAGAGCAGCAAAACAACCATTCACCAAGAGTTTAGTAATAGATCTCCTGTATGGCTAATGCTTCATGGTTTCCCTGGAAAAAAGATCCAGGGCTTGTCTTTGAAAGAGCTTTGGCTGTAGTTGTGAATCCTGAAACCTAGCAGGCATCTCTGTTGTTCAACCATAAGTAGAAAGGCTCTTCTTACTCCAGTGGGATGTGTGTGATGATGGAGCAGAGAAACATTTCAGTCCACATCATGAGGCTGAGACGTGCAAAGCAGTTTAATCCAATCCAGGTCAGAACTATATGAACTGACCTATCTCTGGGTTCCATCAATTATTTATTTTTTAAAATTATTTAATAGAAGCTACCTTACTAGTCACAGATGTATCAGAATGTTACAGATTTTTCCAGTGCTTCCTTCAATTGGCTGGCTAATTTAGGAAATGGGAACTTTTCTTCTCATAAGAACATAATAAAGCCTCCTGCATCAGATCAAATGTATTCAATATTTAATCCTGTATTTGGTCCTTATAGGAGTCAACTAGATACCTCTGGAAATATAATGAGATTCAAAGTCCCTTATAGAGGAGGGCATATATTGTTTTAAACTCAAGACAGTCTTGGGATCTGAATACCCTAACGGGGAAGTAATTCTGTAAGGGGAGTTTAAACCCAACCTTCATAAGATTGTGTGGCTATGGACATCCTGGGTCGAGCAACTTTGATTCTGGGATGGGGTTACATTGCTCACACCAGTCATGGATTTTCAATTTTAAAGAGTCTTCTTTCTCAGACAGCTCCTGCTGAAGGTGCAGGTAGCTGTGGTAGCACAGAGAGTGTCAACACAGTTCCACCTTGTGTGTCAGTTATGCTGCTCCCAAGTTATGAGGCCTTCTCACAATCACTTATGCCATAATCATCTCCTGTTTGGAATATTGCAATATGATCTACATGAGACTATCCTTGGTGACTACTTGGAATCTACAGTTGGTCCAGAATGCAGCAGCATGAGAAGTTATGGATACACTTCGATGTATACATATAATATCCTACTCTGCAAGCAGCAGTGGTTACCAGTGCACTTCTGGGTGTGATTCAAATTGTTATTGAGGTTTCTTATCTATTCCTTCATAGGCCAAGTCCTGGTCACTTATGGAATTGTTGATTTCATTACATCTGCCCATCCAGATCAGCATCCTTCAAGTTCCATCACTCAGGTCATGTTATCTAGTGGAGCAGGGAAGGATAGTTTAGCCTGTCATTTGAAACAACATCCCCATTGAGATTGTGTTAGTCCCAAGCCTGCCTATTTTTGGAAAGCATTAAAAAACCTGGTTCCCCGCCCCCCCACCCCCTCAGCCATTGGGTCTAGGAGTGGTAAGATCTGCTGGATGAATTTTTTCCCCCAACACTTAAAGTTTTCTACATTGCTGCTTTGGGTTGTGTTGGTAACATTGTGCTTTATTACGTGGTTGTTATTGATTATTCTCTTATTGATGGTGTACACCATCTTGAGTCATATGCTGAGTAGGATGGCTGTATAAAACTAATTATAAATCTGCAAGAAAATGCTGATTCTGATCAATGAGAATGTTAGGTTAGCTGGGCTCATTGGTCTTACGTATCAGTGATTGCTTGCCCTCTCTTTTCTTAGTGATCATTTAATTTCTCCTACTTGCCTGTCATTTAAGTATCTAAATTTGGGCTTGATCTAAGAAAAAATCCTCAGTCTAGGCCTAATTTGAAGACCAACAGCCAATCTGATATAAAAAAAATGATAAGTTGACTTGTGACATTCTTCTCTGACATTGTAATAAACCCAGTTCACATGCTGTTGAAAGCCATGCCAAGTGTGGACTGGCAAAGTCCACAGTTTGGATCGAGAAGACCATTGGTTTGAAAGAAGGGTAAAAGAATTGAACATCCTTCCCTCAACAGAGGGGGAGGAAAAAAATACCGTCTATCTCCTGTCTACAACACAGCCTTTTCAGCAGTTCTAAGAAAATTCTACAACCAATTGCACTGTAATTCAGGTCACCCTACTGGCACAGATAAAGCCCCAAGTGGCCTCAACAGCTCTCAAAGTGCTAACAACCAGATGACTGTAAAGCAATACAATCTTTTCATTCCCCACCTCCACCCCGCACCATCAGAACTAATGAAGCTTCTGGGATGAGAAGCAAGGAAAAAAACCTCATGTCCAGATGCCTTTTTAAAAGACCTTGAGAAATATGTAAATCAAAAGAAAGGGAGGTAGAACTTGGCTGCCAGGCTTTTTCTCCAATAGGTTAAGTGTGTTGAAAAAACTGAGCCAGCTTACAACTCAGGTCAACTGAGCCACTCCTTGTGTTATCACTTTTGTTTAGAGAGCATGTCCTATCTTGTGTAGGTGAACCTCCATCAGAAGCATTTGTTCACACAGGGAGAAGATGACATTGGGTGAATCATGTATTCTTACTTAGCCCAGACTTGTTTGCCCTGTTGACCTAGTCACCTTCCTGTACAAAGAATGAGTTGATTGGGTGTTTATTCAAAATACTTCCACATTATTTATTAATTAAGAAAATATGTGTGTTTTACATAGGAAGGAACTTAACATGCTGCAAATTTCTGAGAACTGCTTCCATCATATCGTATGGTCATTCTGATATGACAAAAATAATGGTATGGGGAATTCTGGATGAGATGTAAGATCACACCTAGAATACTGCATCCAGTTTTGGTCACCATGGTATAAAAAAATGTTGAGAGTCTTAAAAAAAAGTGCAGAGAAGAGCAACCAAGATGATTCGGGGACTGGAGACTAAGACATATGAAGAATGGTTGCAGGAATTGGACATGGTTAGTCTAGTGAAGAGAAGGACCAGGGCAGACATGATAGTAGTGTTTCAATATCTGAGGGAATGCCCCAGAGAGGAGGGGGACAACCTATTTTCCAAGGCATCCGAAGGCCAGACAAGGAACAATGAATGGAAACTGATCAAGGATTCAACCTAGAAATAAAGATACATTTTCTGACAGTGAGAACAATCAACCAATGGAACAGAAGTTGTCTTCAGAAATTGTGGGAGCTTCATCACTGGAGGCTTTCAAGAAGAGACTGGACTGCCATTGACAGAAATGGTGTAGGGTTTCCTGCTTGGGTATGGGGTTGGACTAAATGACCTACAAGGTGCCTTCCAACTCTGTTAATCTGTAAACATATAATATGGTGAAAGTAGAATATAGGAATTGCCAAGGACTAACAATGAGTACAAACAATTTCATGGCAGTTTACTTTTCTGCCAGCTGAAGGATGATGGGTAGATGGAACTAGCTCAGCAATGGGGAAAGGCTCAATATATGAGACAAAGATCTCACAGGTTTTCCCCAAGCAGATAAGTGATACTCTATGGAAGTGATAGTTGGACTTTGAAGAACCAGGATAGAAAGATGTCTATGGAGATTCGCAGCCACCCAGATCATGGTTGTCCCAATGGTGCTTTTTTTTTAAAGGTAACTGGACTAGAGTCAACTTTTTTTAAAAAGCACCATTTGGACAGGATGGAAAGAGCATTGACTGCTTTTAACTTATTGCTGAAAGTTCACAAGAATACATGGATAGATTAGAAAACAAAGGATTATTGAACAATTCAACTCAGAATTCTCACCTGAAGAACAAAACCATGCTCAAATTATTCTATACTGGACACAACATACGAAGCCCTAAGTCAGAGGTCCCCAAACTTGGCAACTTTAAGACTTGTGTCTGGAGTATTCTGGGAGTTGAAGTCCACAAGTCTTAAAGTTGCCAAGTTTGGGGACCCCTGCCCTGGGTCATGCTGGGAAAAGTGGACAACAGAAAAATGTGAAATCGTTTACATATCCCTCAACTTAATGATCACAGCTGAGCATAACATTGCTGTTGCTTAGCAAGTTTGTTGTTAAGTGAGCTTTGTCCCATTTTGTATTTGCCACTGATGTGAAGCCAATCACTGTGGCTTTTAAGTGAATTGTTGTTAAGTGAATAGGGCTTCCCTTATAGACTTTGCTTCTCAGAAACTAGCTGGGAAGGTTACAAAAAGTGATCATATGACCCCAGGAGAGTGCAACTTTCATAAATGCATGCCAGCTGCCAAGTGCCTGAATTTTGATCATATGACCACAAGGATGCTGCTGTAAATATGAAAATCATCACAAGTCACTGTTTTCCAATGCCACTGTAACTTCAAATGGACACTAAATGAATGGGATTGTAAGCCAAGGACTACCTGTAATTGGCTGAAAACATTAATTGCCTTACTTTGAAATGTTTTTATATAATCAGGTGGTTACTCCAAAACTCCCTTATGGGTGTATCCATCTCCCTCTCTCTGTCATACAATTTATGGGCTGCCCAACTTCCAGTGACTCTGGGTGATTTATAGTCATAAGTAACAAAAAAAAAAAAGGACAAGACAAAATAAGGATCAGGAGTNTATAGTCATAAGTAACAAAAAAAAAAAAGGACAAGACAAAATAAGGATCAGGAGTAGCCCAAGGGCAATATAAAACCCCCAACTATTTCAACAAGGGCTCAACTTTCACCCTTCCCCAAAGCTTTAGAGAAGGTCTTTTAATCAGTAGTGGGATTCAAAAAAATTTACCACTGGTTCTGTGGGTGGGGCTTGATGGGCATGGCAGGGGAAGGATACTGTAAAATCTCCATTCCCGCCCCACCCACGAACCTGCTTTCCAGTTCTGTTGTCCTGTGCAGGGCAACAAAAGAAGACCCAACTGATCAGCTGGGACTTGGGAGGCAGAGAATAGATGGGGGTGATGCCAGTCAGAGGCGGTATTTGCCGGTTCTCTGAACTACTCAAAATTTCTGCTACTGGTTCTCCAGAACTGGTCAGAACCTGCTGAAAACCACCTCTGTCTTTAATATATTCCTGAACATCATGGGGAGCCTTCAGCATCTCTTGGAGGGAATATCATATCAGAACACAGCATGTTCTTCTTAATCTATATTATCCAAAAGATAGAAAAGCAATAAGAAATAGTGACAAATTAAGACATGAGTTGAAATGATTTTTAAACCATTCTCATTGGCAGGGAGGAATCACTACCTGATCTCCAGTTATCCTATTGCTCCCATTTTTTTCCTTTTTTTGACAAATCATGCATTATCAGCTGATCATTGTTTGACCAGAGGATAATTGTAAAAAGAAAGAAAGAAAATGTAAAGTAACATTCGGAGCTATGAAAATCTTCCTGGCGCTTGGATGCATGAAGGGGCTGTTTTGAATTAAAGATTATAAAGATTAACAGAAGATGAAAAATAAATGTACACCAAAAGAAAACTCTATTTTCCCCCTTTGAAGTATGTGCCATGTATATTTTGCAGTACAAATGTTCCCACTTCTTCTTTCCTTGTTTAAAGAAAAAAACCTGCCTATGCATTATTGAATAGTCACCTGGCCATTGCAAGGCTAGTAATTATTGATAAATAAAAAGAGAAAGAAATAAATAGCGTTAGTGTTGACCCTTGGTAGATAGGCTAGTGGTTCCTATTAGCTGCTGCTTCGATAACAGGGGTGTCAAACTCGATTTCATTGAGGGCCACATCAGTTCTGACTGATTTTGTGGGGCCCGGGTGGACATGGCCTGGATGGGTGAGGCCAGCTCAACATCACTCATGTCGGGGGTGCCTGTGGTGGCCAGAGTGTGTCTGTCAGGGGTGTACATAAGCGCATCAACGTGCCTACCATCCTAATGTTTCTTTTTATTTTTCTTATATGTATCCATTTAATGTATTGAGAACTATGTTTATACTTACACCTGTTATCTTATAATTGCTTGACAAAATAAAACAAACAAACAAATAAATAGAGCCTGGGAGGGCTGTTCATGGCCCTCCTGAGCTCTGTTTCCACTGACAGAGGCCTCATGGGCCGGTCCTCCACTGTTTCCAGGGTGGCCCCGCAGGCCATATCTAAGCACCCCGGGGGCCAGATCCATCCTGTGGGCCTTGAGTTTGATACTCCTGTTCTATAAGGTAGAATGATTTGGGAAGAGCAGGACTGGCAGTGAAACTGGTTGATAATGACCCAGTTGTGAGGGTTTAGATCAGTGTCTTTCAAACTTGGCCATTTTAAGAGGAGTGGACTTCAGTTCCCAGAATTCCCCAACCAGCATTTAGGAATCCTGAGCAGAGAAATATGCCCTCATTATTACCTGTAATAAAAATAAATACACTTTGGGTTCTTTCACATACACTTCTAATTAGGGTACAAACATTCTGCAATATTTACTTCTTGAAGACACATCCATATCAACTTGCCTTAATTCTACCTATCATGGTAATCAAAAGTGGATGCATTATTTCACGTTTGATCTTACCAAAGCATTACAGAGTGATATTAACACCTCATGTGATCTTGATTCTATCCCTCTGTAACTGCAGCCTAGGATTGGGTGTCCTTTTTTGGCAGCTGCAGCACACTGCTGGCTCATATTTAAGTGATTGTCCACTAGGACTCCAAGTTCCTTGTCACAGTTACTACTATTGAGCCAGGTACCACTTATTCTAAACCTGTGCGTTTGGTTCTTATACCTCTCTGCATGTCTTTTGCTTCTCCTAACTAAAGAAGTCCTAATACTAGTTCTAGCTATATGTGCAAATTAATAAAAGAAGCCAAACTAGTTTTGATTCCAAAATTTGTCATTGAGTAAATGTAATCTGCCTAGAAATACATACTTCCATACTGTGAAACTAAACATGATTTGGGCATATCCTCATTGTTCTTGAAAGATATAACATTTTAGAAATAATTTTATTTTGCTAATGATTTAAAGTTAAAGCTTGCAGTAGGTATCAATAAACAGGTACAATATCTAAAGAATTTGCCAGCCTTTTCCTCATCAAATTAATTCCTTGAGGTTTCTTAATATTGGGAAGCCACAGTAGCATCCCATAGCAAACCATGATGATATTAAAAACATGTCACAAATGCAGTGACAACATGTGAAGTCTACCATTACATACTTACAGTCTGATTTTTAATGCAAATATGTAATTCAAGGCATTTGACAGAAGAAGAAAAAAGCAAATTTGTAATTTCTTACACTTTTTGGCTGATTTACTGCACTGAATCCATTCCATCTTACACATTTGAAAGAGGCAATAGAACATTGGATTCCTACAAAATATGGTTACAGTGTGGCAAATGTTATTTCACAACATTTATTGTTTCAGTACAAATGATAGAGTGAGGAGCTGCATAACTTTTTCTTTTGGACCCACAATGCTTAATTTAATTATTTTTTTTTCAATCTGTTGATTCAACCAATCAATCAGAATAGAACTGGAGGGGACCTTGGAGGTCTTTTAGTCCAACCCCCTCCTCAAGCAGGAGACTCCTTACAATTTGATACTAGTGGCTGCCCAGTCTCTTCTTAAAAACCTCTAATGATGAAGCACCCACAATCTCTGAAGGCAAGTTGGTTAATTGTTCTTACTGTCAGGAAATTTCTCATTAGTTCCAGGTTGCAACTCTTCTTGATTAGTTTCCATCCATTGCTTCTTGTCCTGCTCTCAGATGCTTTGGAGAACAGCTATAGATCAGGGGTGTGAAACTCATGTCGTCACAGAGTCAACACATAATGTATCATGACTTCCCCCCTTCATTAAACTGGGTGTGGACGTGGCCAGTGTGTGACACATCCGGCCCATGGGCCATGAGTTTGACAGCCCTGCTATAGATAGACCCATTGTGTTAGTCTATCCATCCTGACCCTTCATTAGGTTAACAGTGATGGGGGTTTTCATTAAAAGAAGGCCCATAAAATGTTCAGAATTGTAGAATCCAAGTTTTAGCATGTACAGCAATAATGTTATCTTTTTGCAGAGAAGCTTAATCTGATCTGTTCTGCTGTTTGGATTAGCTCCATCCATCTGTTTACAATTCAACATTTGCGGAACTTGTCACCTCACTGAATTTAGTTTATTTTGCTAATATCCATGTAGGTCACTTGAAGGACCTACATAGTTAGGGGATGTTATCCAAGATAGCCAAGGAAATCTCTAAAGCTTAACAAAGTATTTAGAGGATTTGTTTTGCCTCTATGTGACATAACTGATCTCTCTTTACAGAAAGGAACTTGTGATGCTAAAAATTCACAGACACAAAACATATCCAATCATTTAAAATACTAGGAAGCGAATGGATCCAGCTGCTATAATTCTAGGCTAATACCGTGATGGCAAACCTATGACACGTGTGCCACAAGTGGCACGCAGAGCCATTTGTGCTGGCATGTGAGTTGCAAATAAACTTACCTTACTGCACATGTGCGTGCCTCACAGCTGATTTTTTTGGTTGGTTGGAGACCTTTTTCAGCCTCCCAGAAGCTTGGAAAAGGCCTCTGCAAGGCTTTTCAGGATGAATTATAGACCCGTTTTGTCACTTCCTGTAATACCAGAAGTGATGAAACGGCCTATAATCCGGCCTGAAAAGCCTTGCAGAGGCTTTTTCTCCAAGCCTCTGGGAGGCTGAAAAAAGCCTCAAACCAGCTGAAAAATCAGTTGTGAGGCGCAGTGCAGGTAAGGGTGGTGGTGGGGGATGTTGCATACACATGCGCAGGGGTCATGGGGAGGGGGGGCGCTCATTGCATTCTGGGTGCTGGCATGCAAGTGCATGCGTGCTGGCACACGTGCAATTTTTAAGACAGGAGCCCAAAAAGGTTAGCCAACACAGGGCTAATAGGTGGATTTGAGCAAGATTATTGGATTCTGGCCCAGGAGACCTTTATGTTTCTACCAACTGGATAAGATATATAAACTTCCCTTTTTAAAAAATCTAATTTCAGATTGTGTCTCCCATCTCTGTGTGAATCTGTATTTAATTTCTGTCGGATTTCTAACTCTGTAACAGGCACTCCCCAAAGGATTTTCAACATCTCATGTGACTGTCAAATGAGTTACAGAAGACAGTATTCAGCAAGTCTTATTATTACAAGAAGATTTATGTAAAGTGATGTTGCAATGTTCCAAGCTCTTCAAGTACAAACTGGCACACCACATTATTGAATTAGAGAAAATTATTGCCATTTTGTTCCAGAGTGTAGTCTTTCCAGAAATAACTGGTTGGTCATTCCACTAAAAGGGCAATGAAAATTAAAATGAGATGGGCCTTTGGTTTGATCCAGCAATGCTGTTCCTTCCCTTGAATCAAAACTGGAGAACACCTGCATCTATTTGAATACCCCATTTTCTTCAGTTTTATTGATTTATGGATAGGATGAGGGTGAGTCAGTTTTAACATCAAAGAGCACAAAGATGATGGGAGAAAAAGTTTTCCTGCTCTCTATGGCATGTTTATTTCACCCTCTTCTCCCCACGAACAAAATTTTGGATGGATCTAGTATTATGCTTCTCTATGAAGGAAATGGGCAACTTCTAAATAGATAAACAAATTAGGGTGGAGTTGAAGAAAGTATATAAGCTTTGTGAGAAGGCCACAGGAGATAAAGTAACAGAAGAAGGAGGTTCTATTTCTATCACCTAATCCTCACGAAATGCACCTCCTCCCTTATTTATTCATGAATAACGCTAATGAATGAAAAAATAATGCGTAGCTTCCATTTTTCAACCGAAGATGGATTTGGAGCTGAGATTTCATTGATAATTGCTTCCTGAGTGGAACTACAACAGAAGGTTGGCTTATTGACTGCTCCCATCGAGTGATACTATCTTCCAGGATGTTCCATTTCATCTGTTTTTTTAAATGTTCCCTTCCTGTCCAATGAACATGCTCAGTTTTTCTTGCACTTTAAAAGTGCATCTTCAAATGAATTATGGTAGGAAATTTCTATGTTTTGAAAATCAAATAATGCACATGTAGGAATTCCACTCTTTGGGCAATATAAGGAATATTATATTATTCTACTATCATTATTATACAAGTATGTTTGTTTTATTATTATGCAAGTATGCTTCTATTTGGTGTGGATGTGTCTTCAAGTCAGGTTGTAATTACACAGACATTTCCATGCAGTTTTCTTAAAAACATTTTTGAAAGGGATGTGTTATTGCCTTCCTCCTTGGGCTGGGAGGGAGTGACCAGCCCAACATCATCCAGTTGGTTTCTATGCTTAAGGGAGGACCTAGAATTTAGGACTCCCCAATCCAGCACCTTACCTACTAAACCAACTGGTTCTCTTTATGATCTAGATTTAACAATGTATTAAAATACTAGGAATGCTACAGGGAATGTTACCATTATTGTGTTGTTTTACCTTTGATTGTTAACTTTCAGTAATAAAAATAATTTAAAAGGTTATGTAAATACAAGATACTAAGCAATGCTCTGTTAATCAATCTCTGCTGGAGTCTTGTTCTATTCCAGAATACTCCATGTATGACCCTCAACAAACACTTACTGAGCATATTGCTTGTTCACTGGGCTTCTCTTCTCTTAAACTATGTTCAGATATGATTCCACAAATCTTGGGATTATCTCACATGTGCTGTTTTCCTTTCTTGCACAAGTTGCCATTTTGACTGAAAGAACGCTCTGCTTCAAAAGTCAAACTTTATATTAGCATATAGAATGTATATAAAAATCTCATTTTCTAAAGATGGTTTTACCTTGACACAAGATCTGAGGAACCTGAGTTATGCTAAGATATGTAGGGGGCATTGGTAAGAAAGCTAGGGAGGGGAGGAGTATTTGCATAGGATGTTAAGGCCCTGTCACACTGCCCAATGGAAGCAAAACGTTAGTAAAAAGGACACAACGGATGAGAAAAATGTTCCATCCGTTGTTATCCGCTCTCAAAAGGGGCCTCAAAGGCGGCAAAAATTTGCATAACCAGAGCGGATAACACGGGAAAGGAACGGAGCGGGAGGACGCAGGGCGGATGGAAAGCCGGATGGCGGAACGGGAGCCCAGCGGAATGGAACGCGATGGCGTGCGGCATGCCACATCCGCGCAGGCTCCGGGGGCACCTCAAAGCAAAGGTGGAGCACGGAACGGATACAGGCGGATCTGCAGAGTGGTGGACCCGAGCCATGATGTGGCATGCACAGCGGAAGCCCTAGCGGATGCACAGCGGAAGCCTAACGGATGCCCGAGCATTAATTGCCGCATGCAGGGGATGCATTGCGTCAAGCCCCGAGCGATTAAAGGGAAGCAAGCTCCCAAGCAGGTCACCATTCGGTAGGAAGACCTGCTGCCGGACTACATCGATCCTTGCCTTGCCCTTGCCTGCAGAGCCTTGCTGCAGCCTATGCTGCAGCCTTCCCAGCCAACCTGCCTCCAGCCTGCCTCCCAGACCTTGCCTCCAGCCTCCTTGGCTAGCATCCCTGCCAGCCCTTGTCTCTGCCCTGCCTGCCAGCCTTGTGCCACCCTCCTTCACGCCTCCCCTGCTATGCCAGTCTGCCTGCCACCTTACGGTGGCCTGCCTGCCTTCCTTCCTTCCTTGCCAGGCTCTCCGTGTCCAGGCTCCTGCCAGGCTTCTTTCAGGCCTCCTGCAGTTTGGTGCCTGCGCTGCCTGTCAGCCTTCATGCTGGCTGCCATGCCAGTTCCTTGCCAAGGCCTTGGCGCCACTTCCCTGCCAGCCTCTGGTGCCTGCCAGCCTCCCTGCCAGCCCTCCTGCCAGCAGCAACCCCCCAACCATGGGAAGAAGCCGATAAAGCAACTTCCGAGCAACCTGCGCCAATCCTGGCAAAGAGGGACAGGGCCACCCTCCCACTTCCCGAATCCTCTCTGCTCTCTGGGGCTTCTGCTGCGAAAAAAGATTCTAGCTGTCGGGCATCAGCCTCTTACCTGGTTGTGGAGACTTCTGCTGGCGCTGCTCCTCGGTGCATGTGCTTTGCTGCGTGACTTACTCTGCTAGGATAGACATGCATGGCGGTGGTTGCTTCATGCTCTGCTTACTCTAGCTAGAGACTCTCTGTGTAGGTGCTTCCATGCTCAGTGCAAAACACCCCCACCAAAACAATTAGTACACCAAAAAGGACCAAAAAAAAAAGCAAAAAAAAAAAAAAAAAAAAAAAAAAAAAAAAAAAAAAAAAAAAAAAACAAACAAAAAAAAAAAAAAAAAAAAAAAAAAAAAACAAGCAAAATCTCCCATAAAACAAAGCACACGACAACAACACACAAAAAAAAAAAAAAAAAAAAAAAAAAAAAAAAAAAAAAAAAAAAAAAAAAAAAAAAAAAAAAAAAAAAAAAAAAAAAAACAAAAAAAAAAAAAAAAAAAAAAAAAAAAAAAAAAAAAAAAAAAAAAAAAAAAAAAAAAAAAAAAAAAAAAAAAAAAAAAAAAAAAAAAAAAAAAAAAAAAAAAAAAAAAAAAAAAAAAAAAAAAAAAAAAAAAAAAAAAAAAAAAAAAAACCCTAAAAAAACAAAAACAAAACAAACAAAAAACAAAACAAAAAAAAAAAAAACAAAAACAAAAACAAAAAAAAAAAAAAAAAAAAAAACAAAACCAAAAAAAAAAAACTCTGAAATTACTTGCTGAAAGCTGCTCCTTGGCGGTGGTGCTTCTGCTGGCTGCGTACTCTGCTGGAAGCTTGACTCTCATCCTGCTGGTCCTGTTGGTCTTTTTCTGCTTCTGGGACTTGCTCGTCTCTGCTCGTGCTCCTGTTCTTGGTCGTCCTGCTCGTCCCTGCTCATGCTCCTGGTGCTGGCGGCTGAGCTGGCGCTGCTGCGCTGCTGGTGCTTACTCTACTACCTGCTGATCCTGCTCTTTGGTGCTAGCTGCTGCTGATAATGATCCTGTGCTCTGTGTGCTGCTGCTGATGAATGATTGATCCTGCTGGTGTGATGCATGATGATGATGATGATCCTGCTAGTTGCTGTGCTCGCTGGTGGTGTGGAGGAGCAGCCCCTCACTACCTGGGGCCCTCTGATGAGGTCCCATCTGGTTCCTGCCAAAGGGAGGAAGAGGTGTATGCGACAACGGGAGAGGAGGCGGAATTACTCCATTGAGGAGGAACATGAGGGTGAGGTGTTTGGGGTGGCTGAGATCGAGACTCGCTCTCTCGCTCGCGCGCAAGGGACACCGGCTGTACAGGGACACCAAAGGAAGGAGGCCTTGCTTGGAGGAGAGGGGGGAAGGCGGAGAGTATAGGGCTTACACTTCCGGAGGTGCTCCTCGGCTAGGTGTGAAGGCACATGCACACCTGGTACTGTGGAAGCTGCACCTGAAAGAAAATTGGCCAGGCCACGGTCCATGGTGGCCAAGTGCAGCTCTGGAGGGTGAGATCGCCCACCGAGGCAGCACCAGAGGCCCTCTCACTACCCTCTCTCTCCGGCAGCCTGTGGAGCACAGTTCTTCCAGCCGGGTCGTTCCCTTTCCAGGCAGGTTTTCTGTAGGAGAGTGACACCGGCCAGAGACCCACGAGACAGCTGTTTTGACCATGGATGCGAGCGCGTGGAGGACTCCCTGGTGGCGGTGAGCGAGAAGGAGCGGTTGCGTCACCACAGCCCTACCGCATCCACCCCCAGCTCAACCTCCCACAGACAAGGCAGGAGCCAGACAGCAGGAGACGGGCGAAGCCACACTGTCTGCTGGAGATCAGGGACACCATCCAGGGACCCAGCATAGATCTCCCTCTCTCAAGCTGGTCCAGCACCGATCCTCATCCTCCAAACGCGAACCCTCTCCTCACCATGTCAACCAGACTCGTGGACGTGGTGGAACCCAGTACAGGTGGTGAAGGACCGGGATCACGGAGCTGCTTCAAACCCTCCAGACCCAGAGGCAACCTGCTCCCACCAGGTCCAAGTCTGCTCCTCCACCCCAGGTGATGTCCCTCCCATTCAAGAGCTTGCCCACAACGCCTAACTCTCGCGCTCGCGCTCTCCAGGAAGGTCCAGCAGCACAGGCAGAGCCTTCCCAGTCCAGGCACAGAAGTCATCGGGCGACACCTATGCCACCGGTTCCACGATTGCCTACCATGCCGAATTGATGCCCACCAGATGACAGCGATGCCCCCACACCACCGCTTGCCACCATTGCCGTCCTCACAAAGCTGCATACCAGAAGCCCCACTACACTGCTCCTTCCTCCACAGCCAAGCCGGCTCAGTAATCTGTCCTCGGTACTTGGGTTGACACACATTGGCCATGGAGGAAGGAGCTCTCACCTCATGGGGTTGAGCCGCTGTCGAAGAGCCTTCCTCAACACACCGTCACCTGTTGTCCCTCTCGGGGCCAGCACCCCAGTGGTGTTTCAGACCAGCACTCCAGCACCAGGCCACCTCACAGCACCTGGACCCTTCACCACTGGACTGGGCATACCTACGAGTGACCAGAGGAGTTGCCAGAGATGGTGGCTGGCTACCTGTGGACTTTATTTAGGACACTTGACTTGGCGTCATTTTTGTTTTACAAGCTTGTGTTAATAAAGTCTATCTTTGTTCACACACTTGTTCATTTTCTTTTTTTTAATAACAGTCTTAGTGGAAACTTTAGAATCTGGGTTTTGCCTTTGCATGTCTGTGGGATAGAGGTTAAGGATAGCAGTGGGGTGGGCAGATACCTGTGGGTGGCCAGGGATACCTTTGGGATGGGTGTAAGAGCTTTGTGGGTAGATAAACTCAGGCAAAGGCATGTGGGCTGTATGGTCACGCCCTTCTCAGGGTACCACATCTATGGCCCTTTATTATCAATTAATTTGTTAATAATCATCCACATGTTCAACACAACACAACTCTTATTAAACACCTGTCTGTAGGGCCATCAACATAATGGCACATAGCTCAATCATGTGATCGGAGACAGGCTGAGGAAGATCATTAAGCAAGTGCCTATCTCCTGTCTTGGCCACTCACACCCATCCAGCTGGGGAGTTTGCAACCAGTGATTCTAGCGAGGTTTCGCGCTGGTTCATCTATTTCACAGTTGAGGCTCTGTTCGCGGGCCTTGACACTCCTAGTGCTTAATCAGCGGTTTCACCCTGTTGCTCTCATTCCCGCGGGTCCATGTCCCCATTGTCTTTATGGAGGCTCTCACGAGCTGTTCTGCAAGCTGGAGATAGCAAGGTGCGCCATTGAGATTGTGCAGGGATGCAGGCAAGTTCCCACGATCCTCTCACGGTCTCTGGCGAGTGCTGGCATGGTCGGTGGAGATGTACGCAGTGGAACTGTCTGCGCAGGATGCACGGAAAGGCGTTTCGTCACACAAAGCATGCCTTTTGACCTGAACAAGACCTCTAGTTTGAAGATCCTCTTTCATGGGTAGAGAAGCCGAGTGCTGGAAGTGTAAGGGCTCATGAGGTGTTCTGAGGGAGAAGGGTCATCCCCACGTATGAAAGTAGGGCCATTTGTCCAGTCGTTGGGGGCAAGGGGGTCTGGATCTGGGAAGCCCACAATGAAGATTGCATTCAATCCCTCTCTTGGAGGTCAGTGGCGTTGGGATACAAGCCTTGGGCATCTGAACATGGAGGGCCATTGCCTTTGAGTATCGATTGTACATGAATTGGTAGTCAGCTTCGACCATGGGCGAAGAGGACGATGCTGAAGAAGCCTTGTAGTTGAAAATAAGTGGACCGCCGACTTGGCGTTGGCGCTTTGAGGCCACGTGCTTGCATCTTGGCTCACGGTGTGGGGGAAGTTCCATTCTGATACCACTGCTCGTTGACTTTTCCTTCCAGCCATATCTTCAGTGGTGGGGCACTGGAGGAGCTCTCCTTGTATTTTCGATGATGCCTGCACACTTCTCTGACCACAATGCTGTGGTGTTGTGCTGCACCCTCCAGCTCCCCGCGCTGCTGCTTCCTGTAGGTGTCCCTGAGGCCAGGTGGCGCAGGTGAGTGCCACCTTGAGCCCAGGTTCCAGGTGGGCTGGAAGTTGGTGATCTGCTTGGTCAACCCTGGGTGTCAGCCACTGACAACTTTCGTCAAATGCTGGGGGACATCCTCTGAAGTCTGGAATGCACGAGTGTCTTTCGTTCTCAGCTCCACCATCAGCTTGTTGTACAGTCCATACTCTGCTCTTCTCCGATCCATCTTCGTACCAGCACGCTTCTTGGCCGCACCTTGTTTTTCTCCGTAGTAGAGTCGGGAGCCTGGTAGATGGCTTCGCACGTTGCGAATGATGCGTGGGCTGCCAAGGACTGTGTTCGGATGCCACGGTGACTGAACTGGATGCTGTGGAGGCAGAGTCAGATCGAAGGCTGGCAGAGGTCTGGCACAGCTGGGCTGTGGTCTGAAAGTGAGATGCAAGACGAGTTGCTTCCCCTTTTTTAGCAGTATAGCGTTTTCCCAGGTGTCCCTTTGCATCCCTTAGGCATCTGCTTAGACATCCTTAATATTCCGAGATGGTCCCCTCTGCAAATGTTTTCCATTTTAATGCTTGTTTCCGTGCTGCAATCCGTAGGCATCCATTTTGCATTCCGTTCCGCGTCCGTTTTCCGCTTCCTTCCTGGTCCGTTTACCGCTGGAGCGGATGGAGTTGCTGCGGATGTTAGGGTCATGGTCCTAAGCGGATATAGCGTTGCGTCAACGGGATTGCAGAACGGATGCATAGCGGTGCAGAAGGGTACGCATTGGATACATTTCTCTCAAGTTTTTTGCACGCGCTCAAAATCTTCTGGGGATGAAACATCATAAACGGAATGTTGGACGCTAGAGAGGATGAAACGGAGGCAGTGGAAGTACAGAAACGGAATACATACGTTAACCAACGGATGACAAGTGTTTTCCTCCGTTTTACATCCTCTTTCCATCCGTTGGTGCAGTGTGACAGGGGCTTTATATTCAATTCGGACTCCTTCATTTGCAATATACTGTTTCAAGAGGCTCTTTTGTGAACATTCATCAGTCAAGTATTTATTACAGTCATACACCAGCATAAATGTGAGCACATTATGGAGTTGGTATATCAGTCTGCAGGGAATCCATTCAAGAATTTATCTGGTTCTATATTCATAAGCCCTCTGCTGCCATCTTCTGGTTTCTGCATCCCATGATGCATAAAAGACTACTATGTCTATTTTAAATATGGGACAGCAAATTCTTTCTTTCTTTCTTTCTTTCTTTCTTTCTTTCTTTCTTTCTTTCTTTCTTTCTTTCTTTCTTTCTTTCTTTCTTTCTTTCTTTCTTTCTTTCTTTCTTTCTTTCTTTCTTTCTTCTTTCCTTCCTCCTCCTCTTGCTCCTCCTCCTCCTCCTCCTCCTCATCATCATCACAAATTAGAACAAAAGTTAAATCTTTCTATCAAAAAGAAATCAAATCCAACCACCATATATATTTTAGGGAGCCCTGTATGACACCATAAGCACACATATATGTTAATACAAAACAAATACACACCCAGTTGAATAAAAATAGAAAAAAATAGCCAGGACTTGTGTTCACCAGCTAGCCAAATGAAAATATCTTGAAAACATCAATCTTTTGCATGGGTGATGAAGGAAAGGAAGGAACTGATTCCAAAGTTTGAAACTGGGAGCCTGTTTATCCTGGAATGAGAACTGAAAAGAACAGATACTGGGAAGATTGTGATTTTGAACACAAAGACCAGTCCCTTGGAATGGGTTCTTGCTAGAATGAGAAGCCAATTAATAACTGTAATATAACAAACATGGTAATTGTGCAAAGAGTTGAGAACAGTCCAAAAGAAACTGTTCTGATCTAGGATCAAGAGGATGGAGAGAAGAATTGGAGTACCTGCCAGAAAATTTTTGTAATAATTTAAGCACAAAATAACCCAAGCAAATTGTAGCCTCCCTTGTTAAGCCAATGGAACATTGTCACCATACCTCCAACATCAATAAATGAAAGCAAAACCATCTGATCATCAGCCAAGGCCCCTGAGATTGTGAATGGTGGAAGCAGGGATAATCTAGGAATCCTGAAGACAAATAGAGAGGGAGAGTGGGATAATAAAAATGGTTAAGCAAAACCAAGCAATCTAAGAGGCTAAATCCTATGAAGAAAGATTAAACAAATTGGAACATTCATCCTAAAGAAGAGAAGTCTAAGGGGAGGCATGATGGCAGTCTTCCAACACTTGAAATGTTGTTGCAGGAAAGAGCAAGGGTGGGATTTTACCGGTTCTGTCTGGCTCTGTAGAACCGGTAGCTCTGAAGAGCAGCAGACATAGAACTGGTTCTATGTCTGCTGCTGTTTTGGCCCACTCACCCGCTGGGCTCTTACCTGACCTTTATTTCCTACTTTTTCAACCTTAGCTGCTTTGTGCGGCACAGCTGCAGTTGAAAAAGCACTTTTTTCCTGTGCGCTGCTCAGCTGTTCAGGCAGCAAGCTGATGACAATTCATATGCACAAGCAGCGAATTGTAAAATCACCGAACCGGTAGTTACACTGGTCAGATCCCACCCCTGGGGAAGAGGGTGTCAATTTATTCTCAAAAGCACCTGAAAGTAGGACTGGACTAAGAAGTTTTAAAAAGATAAGATGTACGTTAAAATAAGGAGGAATTTATGGACTGAGATTATCAGTATATTGTGGAATAGCCTGTCTCCTGGAGTTATGGGAGCTCCATCACTGAAGGTTTTCAAGCAAAGCTTGGAGAACCATTTGGGAAAGTATGAGAATTCCTGCCCAGGGCAGGTGGTTGAACTTTAAGGTTTTCAAGATCTCTTCCAACCCACAGGTTCTATGATAAGGAGAACTATGAGTATGGGAATTATATAATGGGACATTATATGTTGAAATCCCAGTAGGACTCTATTAGTATACATATTACATTCTCAAAATTTCAAATTGTACCCACTAGCACCAAAGTAAGAGTGATCCCATCGGTCCAGAAATTTAAATTGTCCAAATACCTTTTATGTTAAATGTAAATCACCCTGCTATTTTTTCATAAGTGAAAGATTTGTGTAAACATCCCAAGTGAAGATTTTTAAATTAACTTTTCCCAGTTTAATTTTTTTTGAAAACCCCCAGAGTTTGTCCATCTATTTTATTAGCTTTTCAGATGCAAGGGATTTAAACTTTTTTTATTGGAGAAGTATAAAAGTTTTTTTACTTTATTTGATATTGCTTGTGTTGCTGTGAAGAATAGCAAAATTGAATATCTAACTGAGTCCTAATAGAATAGATGGCAAAATTCTTCTACATACTTTGCAATGATTAATGATATTAGGGATTAGCTCTCTTTTGAATCTTGGAGCCTTTGGAACTAGGATTTAATTTAGGCATGGGCAGATGAAGATTAGTGGCCTAGAGGTAGAGCTTTCTCCTCACAATCGGGAGGCTGTGAATTCGATCCTAGGTAATGGCAGATATTTATCTCTCTGGGCATGAATAATTATCTGCTGTGAACTCTGCATTGGTGACAGGAAGGGCACCTGGGCAGTAAACACTCAGCTCTATTCAGTTGCTCTGGCTCCATCCTGATGCAAGAGATTACGGGGTCATTAGAAGACCAAAAAATATGGGCAGATGAAGATTAGCTGGGCAATAGACATAACTGCATGTAGCCCAGAAGTCATGAAGCCACTTCAGACAAACAAATGTTCTGTTGAATGTTTATCAGTCTTCACAGATGCCATTTCCTAAGGAAAAGTCCTTTGTCTTACATTTGTCTTACATCAGAATTATGTCTAGCATAATTCTTATCAAAGAGGGACTGATGATCTTCTTCCCTTTGCTTGGAAACCATCAATATCATGCCTGTTGGATTGATCATATCACTAAGGAACTAATACTCTCTTGCCCATGGAATGGACACCACCAGCTCATTTACCTCCTGGCAAATGCCTAGACAGGTTTCTGCCATTTTCTTGGCAAGATTTCAGAATGGGTTACCATTGCCTCTTTTCTCAGGCCAAGAAAGAATAACTGGCTTAAGGTCCCCCAGCTGGCTTTGTGCCTAAGTTGGGACTACAACTCACAGTTTCTAGCTTTCTAGCTTGATTCCTTAACCACTACATAAAAAATTGGTGCTCAGACTGGCACACATTTGCAAAATTCAGCATGCTAAAATAGAGAACAGAAAAGGAGAGAAAAGGAGGCAAGGATGTGAGTCAGTTCTTAGAAATCTTCCCAAACCAAAATAAAATTGTTGCTTGATTTTTATCATCCTTTCCTGATTCTTAATTCTTTATCACTGTAGGACAGTGTTGGGTGAAGAAAGGGAGCTGAAAAAGAATAAAATTGACTGAGCCCTGAGAGGCTAAGAATCTATTGCACATTTCTTCTGAGCAAGTTTCCCTTTCACACCTTCAGGCAAGGGGTGTCCAACCTTGGCAACCTTAATATTTCTAGATTTCAGTTCCCAGAATTCTCCCACCAGCATGACTGTGGCTAAGAAATTCTAGGAGTTGAAATCCACAGTTCTTAAAGTTGCCAAGGTTGGACATCCCTGCTTGAAGATGTCACATCATTTTCTTACTTCAACCTGTCCTCACCACTGATTGTTTTATTACATTTCTGTGGGAAAGTCTGATGTTACTCCCTTGACTTTTATTTCACCTGCATACATATATGGCCATAGTTGGTCTTCTATCAGGCATTTTGGTCCTGTTTCATTTGCCAATGTATGGTGTGATAGCTTTAACTATTCTATTTAGCTGTTGTAAATCTCAACCTTCTGCTTCTTTTTTCTTTTGACAACTCAATGACTGGTGCCAGCTTTTCCTGCAGAGTTTAAAAATGTATGGAAAACAAGTAAAAAAACAAACCTAAAATAGTTTTAGGGAGCTAAAGCAAAAACCAGCATTCGTGACATTGCTTCTTTTATTGTATTTGTTGAGGTTATTCCCCGTTAGGAGAATGAGTGCATACAGGGAGACATATTTGAGAGAAGTGTTTGAATAACACACACACACAGTACACAGATACACTGTACAGTAAATGTAGGTTTTTACTTCCAGAAAGTTTAAGCAAAGTTCAAGATAAGCAGTCCAAAAGTCATTCACAGGTAAATCAGTCAGTTTTCATCCAGGGATAATCTAATAACAAACTCCAGTGTCAAAAACAGTTCAGTAACAAACTTACATCAAATCCAGTAATATCAGTCAATTAGAAGAAATGAAGGAATGGTAACTCTTTCCAAGAGAAGGAAACAGAGATTCTCTCTCTTCTGAGACTAAAGCTAAACAACCCAGGTTTCTGGCTCCATCTTATGGCTGTTTGAGAAACCATACCTTATTACAGTTTTGCATTTTCTTAAAAATACAGTTTTAAAATATTTATCCTGGTTTATATACTAATTTCTAACCCAAATAGCTGTTAGGTGACTCATATTCCTAACAGTATTTATTACAAAAGCAGAAAGGGACAATAACTGGAAAACAGAGAGGGAAAGTGCTTAGTATTTACCAATTAAACAAACAAAGGGAGTAATTTATTCATCTTGATGTTATGGTCATACTCACAGGAAAAAAATTACTCATACAAGTCCTAGACTGGCATGGTATCTAAAGTTGCTTCAAGCTGACTTACAGAAGACAGATTATATTTTTGGATTCCATTACTTCTACTGACAGAGGATTCTCCTGTAGATAGATCTTCTCCCCACTTTTGGATGATATAAGCTTCCACAGTGGCACTCGCCTGGAATACATCTAAATGTTCATTGAAACCATAGCTAGCATTTTTCTGAAGCCTCACAAGAGCTGAAAGAAGGAACAGGTGAATGGTATCAATGGAACAGATTTTCAACAATGTTAGAAATATGGCAAATATTTGTTCTATCTTAAGTTGACATGTCAACTCTTCCATCTTGATTCTGAAAACAAGCATTGAACGTTTAAGGCTGAAAAATTATCTTGTTGGCTTCATGAAAACTTTATTTATTTATTTATTTATTCATTTATTTAATTTACACGGACATTTTATATATAGCACTTAGCAGTAGCACCTAGACTTATGTGCCACTTCTTAGTGCTTTACAGCACACTGTAAGTGGTTTACAGAGTGAGCAAATTGCCCCCAACAATCTGGGTTCTCGTTTTACCTTGAAAGGATGGAAGACTGAGTCAACCTTGAGCTGAACAGGACTGAACTTCTGGCAGTGGGCAGAGTTAGCCTGCAATACTGCATTTTAACCATTGCAACACCATGGCTCTTATACATACACAACTTATTCAGACAGTCAGACAAAAGCTTTTCACTTATATCACTCATGAGAAGAGATCCCAGAAAATAATTGCTCAGGTTTAAAAGAGCAACCACATTATTTATAGTATGTCTTTTAAAATCTCTGATTGAGAAGAGCAAAAGATTATTCAGATGTGGTCTTATCCTACAGATAACAAATGAGCCCATCAAATTTTCTAGGAAGTATGAATATTGGTTACAACTAAACCTAAATGGACAAATTACAGTGACTCCTATTCTAAAATATGGATTGTACCATTTTGCTACTCCAAACACTTGGCCAGAGATCAAGGTTTAATTCTGAGTGGACCTGGGCCAATGTTGTCCTCATTTTGCAACATTATGCAAGTCTGTCATTTGCCCATGAGGTTCCTGATTTGCTTTTACCATCCACATCACAAAAATTTGGAACTGCCTCAAAATAATATCTTGAGATTTTAATTTATTGAAAGTTATTTAATTTGCATATTGCCCAACTTCCAGTGACTCTGAGTTTGAGTATTGCATTGATGCTGATAATCACTGCCCATGTCTGAGAAAAAGCACACATGCTTTCAGAACCATGTGTATGAAGGTCTCAAAAAATTCAGGTCTAAGCCAAACATCAAGGCGATTCATTTTTTTCCTATAATTATAACTGCCTATAAAAATGCTTAGTTTAATTAAAAGAAGGACTAGGGATGATATGATAGCAGTCTTCCAATGCCTAAGGGGCTGCCACAAAGAGGAGGGGGTCAACTTATTCTCCAAGGACCTGAAGGCAGGACAGAAGCAGGAAGCTATATCATTTCAGACAAGTGGTTGTCCAATCTCTTCTTAAAAGCTCCCAGTGTTGGAGTATCCACTCCAGAATGATTTCTGGAGGTAAGTTATTCCACTGATTAATTCTTCTGTCAGGAAATGTCTTCTTAGTTCTTGGTAGGTTCTCTCTTTGATTAGTTTCCATCCATTTTAAGAAGAGATTGGACAACCACTTGTCTGAAATGATATCGTTTCCTGCTCCAGCAGGGGATTGAACTAGGAGACTTCTAAGACCTCCCATCCAGCTCTGTTATTGTGTTAATTGGGCAAAACTTTCTTGAACAGATCTAATGCTGCTCTCCTTGGAAACCATAAACTCAGGTGTGTATATGTTTATTCATTTATTCAAGGGATTTTTGCTTGTTTGTTTGTTTGTTTGTTTATTATTTATTTATTTTGCTTACTAGTCAGCAGAACTTGCTTAATAGGCTCATCCAGGTCTGTTATTTGCATGCTTTCCAGAATGATTTCTGAAGGGAAGGAGAAAAGGAAGGGAAATAAATTTTGAATACATTTCAGTCTTTTAAAACATGTAAGACGTACTATGGTAAGTACAATCATGCCACCAATCTGTGAGACTCTCTTTTCCCCTTTAGGATCTTTTTTTT